>OOFJ01095374.1:0-10398 GCA_900323375.1 Benthosema glaciale
GAAGATATAACACATGTAGTTAGTTAACGATGATGATATTATTATTATTATTATTATTATTTTATTATTATTATTATTATTATTATTATTATTATTATTATTATTATTATTATTATTATTATTATTATTATTATTATTAATAATAATTAATAATAATTAATTATTAATTATGAATTATTATTAATAATAATAATAATTATTAATATAATTAATATTATTATTATTATTTTATATAGGCTGCATGCACGGAAAGGGTCATGAATGTAACATTAGGCCTATATTAAATGTGTTTTAAGTGCAAGCAAGTGTCTTTTCAGATTTTTCAATAACAGGAATCACAGTTTAATATTATGTATTTGGCGGGTGAATCGTACTGTGGTGTGTTCTATGTTTTAGGAGTGTTTTAGGATGTGGTTTGTTTGATGGTGTGTTTTTCCATTCCTAATGGTGCTTCTACTTCTATCATTTTAATATAGCCCCGCTGGTATTTCACTCCCACCATCCACAGTCTAGCCCCAGTCTCTGGTACCCCAGGTACAGTGTAGTTCTTCCATACACGTTATGCTACATTCCACGTCAGTTCCATCCTGATTGTTAATTTAACTCAGAGAGTGTACAAATGTAACCAAATGGACCTTTAAGCATGCATTTGTACACTCTTTGAGTTCCAAATGGAACACATTAACATTTAAGATTTCAATTTTACTGTGTAGTGTGTACTGTACTTTAAAACCGAATTCTGAATCCCATTGCCAACACACAGGTACCTTGGTACAAATATATGGTAGGATATGGAGTGATGTGTATGGAAGCAATACTAACGTTGCGACGAATGGTCGCAACGTCAGATTTCTGAGGTAAGAGTCATTATAAATGATTATGACCATAGATAAACACAATTGCATCCTGTTTGCTCACATAGAAGTTAATTTATCAATTCAGTACCATATTGCCCTGTTCATTGCAGAGCATACATGGGAGGAATGCCTTGTGATCTCCTGAAGCCAGACTCTGATGAACTGTAAGTCAGTTTTTGTTGGGTGAAGTCTATGATTAGACTGATTCTGATTGTGATTAACATATTATCTATCTATAAATGCACCGATTAAGTCTTGTATAAGTCGTATACTATATTTACTGTATGTTTGCTTTAAAATTGTGTTTTCTTCTGTAGAGGGGGGACATATGTTTAATGACCTACAGTATGACTGGTTAAGTGTAAAAGTAATACTGTGTTATACTGTATGTTGAGTAGTATACATTGTTATTTACATTAATAAATACACATTGAAATGTTTCCAAAGCTATGGTCTAACTTTGGCCCATGACACTTCTTACTGGGGAACCATGAACTGCAAAATGACGGGGACATATGTTGGTAAGACAATTTGGTTGATGATTTATACAGTATACAATACAACTGATAATGATGGAGTACAGTTTTGTATGTTTGAAATTGTTATTAAAACACACCCTTTTCATCATAGGGCACCATAACATGAGTTACATTCTGGATGCTGATTATGGAAGGTAAAGAACAATTGCTAGGGTTGCAACAATCAATTATTTTATAGTCATTATCATATTGATTATTTCTTTCAAAAATGACGTGATGATGCAGAAACAGCGAAAATAGTCCATCTCCAAGCTCACCGTGCAACGCGCTGTGAACTTGTAGATCAACTATCTTATAATTGATAAGTTAAATGAATTGTCGCCGATCTCCCTATCACAACATTAGTGTATCTTTCTTATAAAGAGAAGTTTGTTTATCCTTCTTAATCTTTCTTTCTATATCAGGAGCCAAACAGAAAAGGAATTATATAGGGTCTCAGCTGCGAACAAGCTCTCCATGTTTCAGACCTATGCAGGTAAAAAAGTTAAATGCTGATGAGTACCGTATAGTCAAACTCAATCAAGACATATCAATTGTGTTCTTAGACTCTTATTCTGTGTCACTCGTGCTTAGCATGTTTTGTTTATGTTTATTTCCTCAGAGGTGACCGGAGTCTCTCCATCAAACGGCGGTGTGCTAGGTGGGACTCTGCTTTCCATCCATGGACGTTTCTTTGATGAAACAGATCATCCAGCACAAGTCCTCGTAGGAGGTAATTATCAGTGTTAATCAGCATTTTATTTAGACCTGTTGGTGCGACAGTGTAGGGAAGGAAGGCAAAGAAAAAGTACCAAGTCCAGCTCAGGTCATACCTGTATGTGGGCCTGGAGGCAAAGGTCTTAGCCATTTCACCATCAATAGGCACTGAGACACAGCCAGGGAGGGAATGTATACCTATACAAGCTATGCCTGTGGCTTTTTTTGTTCTATTTCCTTCTATTCTAATCTAATCTTCGGAATCTGATTCAAGATTCCTTATTGTTGCATACCATTATAAATATGATATATATGACAGAGTACAATTCTTGGCTCCTCCATGACATTGCAGCAACAAGAAACATTGCAATCTAATGGCCAGGGTGTCTTAGGGAAGAGACAAACAGACTTAGCTGATCTAATTGAGCAGGAAGGGGTGTTGTTGTGGATCATGTCCTGAGTGTTTTGTGTGCGGACAACAACCACAAGCCAGTGTAGGAAATGCATAAGAGAATATTAGACACAAAGGCACAGCCTACCATTAATTGTCAATGAAAGCCAGCGACATGACGATGCAAAGACGCAATGATGCATGTAGCTGCTCCAAATGATACTTTGGAATGTTCAAGACCAGATGTGCCAGTCAGTTTAAGAGGTTTGAGTGTGAATTTTGGCAGACCAGCAAGCTTGGAGATGACTGAGACTTGGATAAGGAGCTGGTCAGACTCCTTTGTGAGGAAGGGTCTGATCCTCTGGATGTTGTATGTGTGTGTGTGCATGTGTGCGTTACGTATGTATGTGCACATTCATGTGTAATTATAGGCAGTAATGTAAGTAAGCCTTGCCACGCCCTGATGTCATGAGGCCCGGCCGAGCCATACGGCCCATAGGCCAGGAGCCTATCTCCTGTTTCTGTAGCGTGAGGTAACTTTGGTGTACAAGTACACCCCCTGGACATGACGCTATATCGCAGGGACTTACCCCGAATCCAACCCTTCCCTTGGTCAGATAACTACAACCTATCTCTAACCCTCACCCTAACCCTAACCTCCCACGGGGTAAAACACATGTCTGACCAATGCTATGTCTAACCAAAGTATGGCTCCCGACATCGGGTCCCATTGTTAGAGTATGTGGTATGACCCGGCCGGGGATCGAAGCCGCGACCTCCCAGACAGCCTGTTATTGTCCATTGTTCATAAGTCTGGTTGCCTTGGTGAGAAAAAACTGTCCTTGAACCTGCTGGTCCAGGCCATGAGGTGGATGTATTGCTTGACAAGAGGTAGAAGAAGCTGACCAGTCCATGGGTCTAGCTCACATCCTCTGATGCTCTGGGCTGTCCACACAGCCCTCTGCAAAGCTTTCATGAACAGCATTTCAGTGCAGTGCAGTGCAGTTCCCAATGTCTGGCGGTGGTGCATCCAGTCAGGATGCTCTCAGATGTGCCTCTGAAGACCAATAGGATCTTTGTACCAATGCTGAACTTCTTATGCCACCTGTGGTAAAAGAGGTGTTACTGTGCATTTTTCACTGCATGAGTATTGATTTCTTGTTTTTTATTCCTATACTGCCTGTGATTATTCCAGTGCTACTGTATGTTTTTTGACAAATGACACAGGTGTTTATCATGAATAGACACATCAGTCACATGTGCCATGACAGACCGGACATTCCAGAATGTGTTATGAGGGCCCATAAGGATTTCAACAATAGTGAATGCCTGCATAGATCTACAATCAACCGTAGAAGACACGTAAATGACAAACTGGGATTACAAAGAAGAATGAATGTTCAGAAGCCATAGGAACATACTACCGGTATTAGCAGACCATGACAAATTGCACACAATAGTGTTTCACAAGCCTTTAACAGCTTTTAAGGTTTGTTGTCTCTGGATGAAATTACTTGAAATACTGGTGTCTATCTACAGAGTTACAATGATGCTGAACATACATCACTGTACATTTGAATTACTCACTCTAAAAGTATGTGTAATCGTGTGCTCAGTTTAAACCGCACATGATTGCCTCCAAATTTCTTAGGAAAGGGGGTGCCTGGCATAGCTAATAACGTTGCATGGCACAACTTTGATGCTTCAGAGAGAGTGGTCCAAAACGGTTGCCACCTACCTAGTTGTTTCCTTTGTCCAGCCCCTGATAGATGGCACTGGCATCTCTGGTTCCAGGACCAATGCCTGGTTCCAACAGCTGGTCTGTGCGCCTCATGTGTTGCTTGAGTGCTGCCTTGGTTGGTGGAAGTAACTAGTGTTCTTGACTTCTGTGTAAAGAACTGTTTTCCTGGCATCATTCACTATGCATGTGTGCATTACATATGTACATGCGCATTTGTGTGTAATAATAGCCAGACAGCCCATTATTGTGCATTGTTCATAAGCCTGGTTGCCTGGTCAGAAAAACTGTCCTTGAACCTGCTGGTCCAGGCCTTGAGGCTGATGTATTGCTTGACAAAAGGTAGAAATTGACCAGTCCATGATTGGGGTTATTGGCTTTGACACAAAATCTATTATACAGTATACATTATATCCTGATCCTTCAAAGCTTTCTGAACAGCATTTCAGTGCAGTGCAGTTCCCAATGTCTGGCGGTGGTGCATCCAGTCATGATGCTCTCAATGCCTCTGAAGATCAATAGGATCTTTGTACCAATGCTGAACTTCTTATGCCACCTGAGGTGAAAGAGGTGTTGCTGTGCATTTTTTACCGCATGAGATGACACAAATACTTGTTTTTTATTCCTATACTGGCTGTGATTGTTCCAGTGCTACTGTATGTTTGTTTGACAAATGACACAGGTGTTTATCATGAATAGACACATCAGTCATGTCCAGGACAGACTGAACATTCCAGAATGTGTTATGAGGGCCCATAACGATTTCAACAATAGAGAATGCTACTATCAACCGTAGAAGACACGTACTGTAAATGCCAACCTGGGATTACAAAGAAGAATGAATGTTCAGAAGCCATAGGAACATACCGGTATTAGCAGACCATGACAAACTTATCTATTGCACACAATAGTGTTTCACAAGCTTTTAACAGCTTTTAAGGTTTGTTGTCTCTGGATGAAATGACTTGAAATACTGGTGTCTATCTAGAGAGTTACATGATGATGAAGATACATCACTGTACACTTGAATGACTCACTCTAAAAGTATTGTGTATTCTAAACCGCACATGATCGCCTCCACATTTCTTAGGAAAGGGCTTGCCTGGCATAGCTAATAACTTTGCATGGCACAACTTTGATGCTTCAGAGAAGGTGGTCCAAAACGGTTGCCACCTACCTAGTTGTTTCCTTCGTCCAGCCCCTGTCAGATGGCTCTGGCATCTCTTGTTCCTTCCAGGACCAATGCCTGGTTCCAACAGCTGGCCTGTGCACCTGATGTGTTGCTTGCCTTGGTTGGAGGAAGTCTCTAGTGTTCTTGACTTCTGTGTGAAGAACGGTTTTCCTGTCATCATTCACGTCTGTGCACTCACTGGTATCGGTCATACATGAGCACCACAAACCGCTCTAGCAGGAACATTTATCATTCACTTACTTCACTCGGCATGCATGATAGGAGTTCAATAATGTTTACCAGGCAGTCTTCTTTCCTCTGCCACTGGACGCAGATAGAGTGTCACACCCGGTGAAAGCACGAAACATTTTAATTCCCACCAAAGGAGGTGTTATTAACTTCTTATTATTTTCTCCCTTTTCTAATTGTTCTCCTTTTTTCTCTTGAATACATAGGACCACAATTACTGTACCTTTCTGCTGTCTACATCTCTGACTAAAGTATCCAATCAATCAATGCAATGACATTATAATGACTTTTCATTTCATGACAGCAATACTTTAGTTACAATATTGGTTACTGCATCAACTGTATTATAAATATGGGACATTTAGGAATCAGAATTCAATACATAAGCTACATTTGATTTTGTGGCAATTTAAGTCACATTTGTCCAGCTTGGTACACCTTTTAAATGAGTTTTAAATGAGCAATAATTCCTCCATTATTGTGTAACCTTTATTTGTGTTGTTGAAATGTTACAAGTCAGGAGATGCTTACAGTGGCTTTTCTCTGATTGTCTAAAGGCAGGCCTTGCAAAATCCAGAGTGTGTCTGATGAGAAAATTACATGCATGACTCCGAGACAGCCAAACAGCATGACAACAGCCTACCCCGGTGAGAACACTCCCTGTCTCTCTCTTTCTCTTCTATTGTCCTTTTGATGTGACATTGTACATTCCATATGATCTGTCTCCAAGCTTTGTTCAATGTTAACTTGGTTATCTCAAGATTGGCCACAAGTTCAACAAACAAATGTCACAACCCTTGACAGCAGAAGGGCAGAAGAATCTCAGGCGTCTGCCATTGTAAAGTATCTCTGAACAGGTTGTGCAAACACATGTGCCCAGCGCTTGTTATACAGTTCATGAAGAGTAGGTGACTTTGATGTTATTACTATCAAGATGAGATAATGTACCATGTCATTGTGATAAGAGTACTTATTTTAAAGTATAGCATCATGCAAAATACTGCGTCACTAAGCTGTGGTGAAACAGCACAGTCTATTTCTTCTATTTCATAAGTCCTACTGCATCAAATTATCTGTCATCATGATCAAGATTATTCAGCAGTGTGGTGTGGTTAAGAATATGTTATTTTGTTGTGTATTAGGACATAAATATACTAGTTTTGCATGTGCAAGTTTGGTTCTTTTTTCTTTTGCAACCAAACTTTGTCAATTAACTTTTTATCTGCTGTTGTTTACAAGAACCCATTGTCAGCTTGTTTGTAGATTGGTTATTTTTGCTATTTGAGATGCAATAATAAGAGTGGTTAAATTAAAACAAGACAATTTGCCTTCACTTACCCTACCACTTTATCTAAACCTGCATACAGGCGGCAGGGGGTTGAAGATGGAGATCTTTAACGAAACAAGACCAGGATCACTGGCTGACATACAGGCCTACAACGAGAACACAACTGGATACTGGATGGAATGGAGTGACTCCATGCCTTACAAGTTCCCGAATCCATTCGATAGGTTTACCACACGCTCCTCAGGCTTCTTTGTGCCTCCAACAACTGACAACTATACGCTGTATATAAACTGTGATGACCGCTGTGACCTCTACTTGAGCAACAGCAGCCGGCCAGAGGACAAGGTAATTAGGCATTGTCTCCAGTACTGCAATTTCTTTCTTTCTTCATATTTGATTGATATTGAGTGAAATAATAGTTTTTTGGACTTTTTTTTTTTTTTTGTCAGAGAAACATTTGTTTTATTACTCTGGAATTTTAGTTATCACATGCACTTATTGATTTTGTAGTTATAAACAATATTTCACAAACTCTATTTCAGGTCAAAGTTGCTTCCCAGACTCATTATGTGAACAGCTACACAGCCCAGTCATCCCAAAAGACCAAAACCATGCTTCTGGAGAAAGGAAAGGCGTGAGTAGAGGACTTTTACTCCACTTGTGTAACCTCACAAAACTGTATGGCCAATACTTGGCAATGGCCTTATTTCAGAGTTAGCCCACAGTATTTTTAAACACAAATTATGTATTAAGTAAAAAGAATAAAACCTTTTTTGTAGCTACTACATGGAATTCCTGATGCAAGAGTATTATGGAGGCGCCTACATCGACATGGCTATGTTCCGAGGAACAAGTGCCTTCACAGAGGATCAGACAGAGGATGCTATCAATGAGCAGCAGTACATTCTGGCAGATTATGATGTGACCAAAGAGAAACAGGTATGTATCCTATTAGCGTACGTGTTCAGGGCTAATGACAGATTTTCACAGTAAAGTCCCAGTATTCTTTTTATTTTTTTTTTTTTTCGAAAGGCAAAAAGCAGCACGATCGTGCATTGTTTGCATGATCATTGATCAGCCTGTATAAAAACCAGGAAGATTTAGATGTTCATTTCCATTCAGCAGTAAGGGAACAGTGGTATGAGTACGGTACTACCTTAGTGAAACCAGCATAAATTATATTAGAAGCTGTCTCTTTCCTGGCCATTGCTCAACAACAACATATGCCTGATTTATAGTGAAGGGCACCACACACAGGCTGCCCAGCATGGCAGCACAGTATCGACAGACACGCGTGAAGTGCCGCCCATAAGCAGTGCTGCCCATAAGAACCAACAGGATGCCACGCGACTGCCACACGACTGCCACGCTGCTGCCACATTTGTAGTAACTCTGCGTCGGAGCGCCGGGTGAGGCGTGGCGCGAACATGCAGGGTGGGATAGGTCCATTGAAAATAATGGAGGCGGCTGTTTTGTCGCGCGCCGTTTGCAGCTTGTGTGTGTTGCCCTTTAGTTGTATACCAGTGTCGCCTATTTTACAAAAAAGAAAGGGGAATTTTTTTTATTGTGAGTGTGTGGATCAGGTATTTTCGCTGCACAACACGGCACGCAAGCAAATATAAATAGTCTTATAGTCTCTACTCTCTACGTGTGTCAGCAGTGTCACCTAAAACCTTTGCGTCTCTTCTTTCACCGTTGTCCAGGTGGTCAGCTTCGCGTCCTGGCCTGCCTCTGCTGCTCCAGTCAGTGAGGTCCAGAAGGTCACCGTGAACAGCAACTGTGCTAGCCATCTCTGCCCAAGCACATTCTTCAGCCTGGGCTACGGGGGCACAAAGACTGGTAAAGCCTTCTGTCGTCATACTCTGTGAAGTGGGGGAAACCTCATGAATACTGCATAAATATAATCAATGATAACCTGAGCTACATATATTCCATAAGGATGTGTCTTCATTCAACAGTCTTTGTTTGTCTCTGGGGTTCAAGTCATCAAGTCAATCTAGGGGTGGCTGTGTCACTGTGTGTGCGTGCGTGCGTGCGTGCAAGCGTGAGAGCGAAATTGGCATATTGAAATATATGCCAACCTAGAGCCTGGGTTAGGTGTATGACCACACAACAAACAGCACTAAGGTGCATTTAGTGCTTTCAGAAAACATGTTTCTTTTTCCTATTTATCTCATTATTGATGTACTGAAGGTACAGTATTTCTCATCATGCATTATTATGATTATTGAACCATTTACCGATATTGATTATCAACCATAATAATGGTATATGGTTGGTATATGTATTATCTACTCCCACAGAGTAGCTCTAACCCTCTTTATGGTGCTCAGGATCCACTGGCTCCCACATAACACATAACTAGAAACCTGCTTTGTCTTAAACAGGACCCATCCCCGTCACAGCCTCAGCAGACATGGTAGAGGCAGCTTTGAATGACCTCTGGTCCATTAAGCCAGACACAGTACAGGTCTCTAAAGACACCGCCAGCGACGGCACTCACTTCACTGTGACGTTCAATTCTCAAAGGGGTAGGTGACACTTCTCCATTCAAACCTATTTTCAAAAATCATATTATATTTTATTATCTTATCATTATTGTGGACCCAGGACCCCTAAAAACAACCCGAAAGGTTTCCAACCGGGAGTTGGGTTGGAACAAATTGATAGGTGTTAGTGGAAAGACATGTGTATGAACAAATGTTAGTCAAGAAAACTACTAAGCTTTTTGCTAACTTTCCATAACTTTCACTTTTTTTGTGTATTGACTACAGGTGATTTTGAGCCTCTTCAGTATGAGGTTTTTGGTACTGACACCAACATCACCGTCATGGAGGTGACCAAAGGCAAAGGAGACATGGCTACCTTCACTCTGCTCTGGGGTGGAGTACCTACAAAGCCCATCGACTTCAATGCATCTCAGTCTGAGGTCTGTTCTCTTGAATAAAAGGTTTAATATAAATGTGCATGTGCATATGGAAAATAGATTAATCATAAACAAACAACACTAAATATCAAGTGATGAAATGGTAAGATGAGAGAGACTACATTCTGATAGATCACAATTTAGATTTCTTCAAAAGCCTATGGGCTCGATCGTTGTTAGATGCTATATCCCAGACGCGGCCCGCCAGCCGTTGTCGACTTCCTAATAACTTCCTATGCCCGTTAAATGGGCATGCTAGATGCCCTATTGTTATTTTGGTCGCACCCGCGACACGCAGTTCATTATGCCGACACTTGGAGGTGTGGTATTGGGCGTGTTGTCACGCTCTCCCTTAAAATGCTATTTTGGTCGAAATCATTTGGGGTGGCGATAGTGCAGATCAGAACCACCCGTTAGTAAGAGCCGCTCCAACTTATACACAAACTGACTGTCTGTTGCATCAGTCAGTCTGACGCGCGCCGCGCCTTTGGACATCTCCAAGATTGAGACATATTTTAGATAATCATATAACGGTGAGTTTAC
>OOFJ01095380.1:0-10232 GCA_900323375.1 Benthosema glaciale
TGTGTGTCTGTGTGTGCATGCGGACAGAGTTGACGAAATGGTTGAATAATTGAAAGAGTGACTTCAGAGAGAGAGAGAGAGAGAGAGAGAGAGAGAGAGAGAGACCCCCACTTCGTGTCCCGAACTGCAGGGGTGGACTGGCCAATAGGACGTGTACCGGACATATTCCCGGTGGGCCGCGACCGTAGGGGGGGTGCTTAAGTTATTATCATTTTTGACAGGCCCGGCAGACCAATAGGTGCCATGCAGGCGGCAGGCCATCTTGTCTAGTTGTCTAATGTTTGTTTGTATAATTTATGTGGTATTAGGCCTTGTTTGTTTGTGTGTGTGCTCTGACGGAGTGAGCGGGGCCATAAGGGTCCCAAATGGACCCTCACTGACTAAAACTAAATGGAAACTAAATGAAAACTAAGCTACAATAACTAAAACCACAAAACTGAGACTAAATATGTTGACAATTTCGTCAACAAATAAAAGCTAGACTAAAATGTTAGGAAGGCAGTAGTGGACAAGAGGTCCAGTATAAGTCATTTTATACTTAGTTTTGCATGCTGAAAATAGTTGATCGACTATTTTCAGCAAGTGTAAAAAACAGTTATTACAACGGCATCAAGGCCCACCAAAATGCATTTTTAGTAGTTTAAACTAGACTAACACTAAAACATTCCAGGTGACTAAAATGTGACAAAAACTAAATGAAAGCTATTCAAGAGACTAAAACTAAAATCAAAATTTGCTGCCAAGAACAACACTGTGTAATGGGCTAATAATGAGTGTCATTTTGGGTGGACCTCCTTGACATGAAAAAGGTTTGGGAACCATGCACCGGTATAGCTTAAGAGAACCCTCGTATAGCTATCCCAGTCCCAGTGCGTCGTGGATGTCTGTCACACGCTGTCATTGGGGCGGTGCGGGCCGGTTACGTTACGCCTCGCCATACACACTGAGTCAGCGGCGCTTTGGGGACAACACGCACGCACGCACACACACGCACACACGCACACACACACACCATCACATCATCTAGAGACACGAACGAACGCTGCCCTGGCCTGACCCTATACTGTAACACACACACACACACACACAGACAGACAGAAAGCCTGTTCCTGCACAGCAGTAGGCAGCGGTGTACACAGTAGCTTCACTAAAGCTGATTGTTCTCTTTTTGTCTGTTTCTCTTCCCGTGTCTCCAGCCTGCTGAAGTCTTCCAGTTCGAAGGGAACGTTTACTGTCATCACATGTCTCCCATCGCTAGGAAACACAGCCTCATTGCAGGTGTGTGTGTGTATGAATTGTTTTACGTGCATATCAATCCGGACAAAATCAGCCCTACTATTCCCATTGATGGGTGTTCTGATTAAATTAGTGTTTTAACACATCTGTGTGTTAAAACACAGGTTTATCATTTCTCCTGCAGATATGATACATGCTTCATCAAAAAAAGGAATTTCCCGAGGCGAGGTTGGCGAAAGGGCCTTTCTGTGTGGAGTTTGCATGTTCTCCCCGTGTCACAAAAATACATGCAGTAATCCTGGTCTCTAAACTGCCTCCCCCTGGCCAGCCGGGGGCGCCTGATGGAGGGGAAAGGAACTGGTTGGAATAATGTGTTCCTTCCACGCGCTACGTCCAACCAGGGAAACTCCCCTCTGTGAGGTGTAAAGGAGCAACTTGGACAGTCATGCATGAAGGAAGCATGAGTTCAAGTCTGTTGCTCTCCCCATGTCCCCCATATATGGGGACTAGGTTGGCGGAGGGTGTGTAGAGCCCAGGATAACATTAGATAATTGACACATGGGTGAAAAAAGGGGTTACAAAATCGTGGGATAAAATAATATATATATATATTTAAAAAAAAAAGGAATTTCCACACTCACCAAATAAGTTTAAATCTTTCTTTTAATGTAAAACAGCAACAACTGTGTTTAGTCCTTCTCGTCTTTGAAAATAACGTATGGACAGATCTTGGTGGTAGTAGCAAATATTCAAAGAGATCAATACACAAAATGATTCAAATACCCAGTACAACAGTACTTTACGTCCTAGTGCAAATGGTCATGGTTAAAATAGTTCAACTATCCAATCTACATTGACACTGGATTCACCACCTCAATGCCCTGAAATCTCAACCTACAAACCTCATGTCCTGCTGCACTGAAATATTAGAAACAACATTGGAAATCAAAGTCAAAGTCGTACCGATTAGTCACACACGTTACCGCGGTGAAATTTCTTCTCCGCATTTGACCCATTTCTTGGAGCGGTGAGCCGCAGCGTGCGCCGCGCTCGGGAATCATTAGTTGATTTCACCCCCAATCCAACCCATTGATGCTGAGTGCCAAGCAGGGACTGACCCCCCAATCCAACCCATTGATGCTGAGTGGCAAGCAGGGACTGACCCCCCCCCCCCCTCCAATAATCGTCACTTCTCTATTGGTTTTGCTGATAATACAATGGACATTTCGAACCATAAACCTACATACAACTTTTCACAGGTGTCTTTCAAAGTGTAAGATCAACATTGAAAATTGACATGTTAATAGTTAATACTGATGGAAAAAAAACTGATAGAGGGAAAGGTAATGCTGAGGTTGTGTATCATTCCTTACCGACTCAGACTCAGACATTCCTCAGATTGGTGGAACACTTATAATAGGGAGGAGTGGAAAAGCCTTTCCCACCGCAGAATCTCTTTACAAGTATGTGGCAATCTTTCTTTACTGTGCTTATCCTATATTCAATTTGGCTTAAGGGAGGACTGGCCTGCCACCGCAGAGTCACTCTGGCTCAGACATAACCATGAACAAACCCGATACGCCCATGTGTAGGCATGTCACTATGACTCAGATATCATATAACCATATACTAGCTCTGGTCCATATAGCGCCACTGCTTCTATGATTCTGCCTTGCAGTAGAGCTATGGGAAAGTCTGCGTCAAATCGGACGTGAAACCCGACCAGCCTCTCTTCTCTAGTGGATATCTCATGAACAGCTTACCTACTCACCAATACAAACACGGCTTGTGTGATTAGAAAGCCTTCTTACCTTAATGGAAGCCCCCACCACACGCGATTTTTCACCGGAGGAAAAATATTCTCTATGGTGGTTTTCTCTTGGCAATATCGGTAGAGGGTGCAGATCCTGTTGGTTTTTCCGGTGGAAAAACAATCGCTTTCTGCCCGAGAAGAGAGGCTAGTCGGTTTCACGTCCGATTTAACACTGACTTTCCCATAGCTCTATTGCAAGGCAGAATCATAGAAGCAGTGGAGCTATGGACCAGAGCTAACCATATACAAACGATGATATGCCCATAAGCATAATATGGAGATGCAGTTGTCCAGAGCCACAGATCCGACAGCTATGCACATATATGGTCATGTGGGACCGGCCAATACACAGCCGTAACACTCGGCTTGCGCATCGGCAAGGACTCGGGAGTGGGGTGCCCGCCGCCAAATTGTTTGGATTATGCAGTTGTCCAGAACCACCAATCCGACCTATTATGTCCAAATTGTCCATATATTGTTATATACTGTGTGGATATCATATATACTTACTGTACTAACATGACGTCAGAGATCTCTCTTATATGGGCATAAAAGGAACAAGGAACACAGACAAACGGGTACTCTGACAAAGCCCCTGACACTGTGACTCACTCACTCACTCATTTGTTTGCTTATAAGTAAAGATGGAGCTCCATAACCGATACCTGATCATTCCGAAAACAAGCTTATTGAGTACCCGTTATCAATGAGCTTTGGGCTATCAAGCCTGTTATCGAGCATAGCTGCCCATGACGTCTCGTTTAAACAATCAAGTTTAATATAGTCTAATAATCCATGCTGGCACAAACATGTTGGTCGAAAAGTGTATTTATCTGCCAACCAGCGCTGTCTATTAACCAGTTAACAGTTTCTATTATTTTATTGATGAAAAGGTCAATCGTGTTCCGTCTGTTAGAAAACTACTGTATTTGAAGGCCCTAGTAAAAGATACTGGTTTTGTTCAGAATCTATTGTCTCCCGTCTTTCCACAAAATATTAGAAAATGCTCGACAGTGGGCTCGATAAGAACCCGGCTCTATAAGCCTGATCGATAAGGTGATCGTTATCAATAAGAACCTAATGAGCTCCATCCCTACTTATAAGTAACATACAGAAACTCAAATAAAATGTTATTAAAAATGTTTCAGTTTTGACAAAATATTGGTCAAAACATCAGTAATCTGTCTGTCTAGCAGTCTCAAATCGGGATCAGCATTGGACGTAATCCATCTGGAATCCTTTGAGCTCTACATTTTAAGTTAAAGAGACCAGTCGTATGCAATTCTTTAACTCTGGACACGCTATTGATTGAACAAATGTTTTCATTATAACACCTCGTCTTTTATATTCAGAATCAGTCTACAAATTGTATAATAATTGTGTAAATATTAGCAGTGTTTTCCCACTAACACAAGGCACAAACACCCCTGGCCTCCAAAGAGAATGTGAATATGGATAGCCTAGAGTTATGCTACTGTACGTGCTTGGTCGCACATAGTTGTATAGTGATATGACCCAGGTGTAATCCCACTGCACAAAATGACACAAGCCTGGGGGGACCAAAATGCACAGGAGAGTTCGACATGGTCTGAGAATTCTTTTAACGTTTTTTCAGTCCAAAGACCCCTCGGGTGAACACTGACAGCACTGTCAATGACTGTGTCATAAATCATAAGTACTCTAAACAAACTTAAAAATCATGTAGACTCTGGCTGCCATATGACGTAATCTTCAAAAGCCATGCATTGGAGGGGCTAGCGCCCCTCAAGATTTGGTGGGTCCCCTGTAGCAACACAGGGGACCCCCCCCCAGGGGGGGTTACCTGTTGAAGACCCATGGTCTAGGTAGCTGTATAGAGAGAGAGAGACTTTGGTAGACAACCATTGTTGGAATCTGAGTGGCACAACTTGTCACTAAGCAGGACCAACAGGTTACTGTTGCCTTTTCAATACACACATTCACTAGTGCCCATGCGTGTACGCATCCAAGCATGAACTTTCGCATGCATTATGTACAAGTTGTACCTCTCTTTTTTCTAATGCTATGTTTAGTTGTAGTTGACAGGATTGTATAGATAGAATTTGAGCTATAGGGGCGCGAGGGGGAAACAACTGCAACACGTGGTCGTTACGTTGTGATCACGTGGCCAATGCATAAGTCGGTTCAATTTCCGTTGGATATTGTCATAACCCACCTGTCATATATATATTTTTAGTGTTGTTTATGTAATTGTATTTTCTGTCATGATGATGAATTGAGTACGAGGGACACCCCCAAACCCACCCCGTGACCCCGGGGCTTTGTTTGTTTTTGTTTTTTTCGCAGCATTCTTTTACTTTTCTTTTATTTATTTATTTATTTGTTTGTTTGTTTACTACTGTAATGCTATACTGTTTCAAACTGTTGCTAATAAGGCAATCAATCAATCAATCAATCAATCAATCAATCAATCAATCAGAGGTCTTCCAACATTAATAAGAACCCAGTCAACAATTCTTTGACTGGCGTTTTATTATTATTATTGCTTCCTATCATTCTCATCACCATCCAAACCGTGTGTGAATGCCAAGTGTGTTCATGTTTATGAAAAGCTGGTATCACTAACCACACCTGTTTCTATTAGGACTACCTGGAACTCCAGTTGTTTTTTTCCCCAGGTTAACCCAGGTTACACAGACATATTTTTGAGGCCAATGATGCCATTGAGAATGAATGGATAATTTACATCATATGTAGACGAGCAAATAGTCTATTTTTGTCCTACACAAAGATAAAATTCCTGTTCACAATGAAATTTATTGATAATTGATTGATAATTTTATTAGACAATAAAATGTAAAAACAGTACAAAGTAAAACACTGAATAAAGACCTTGCGGTCTTATTTCCATTCGGGTCCTATCCTGTGCATTCAATACAATATTAGCAGTGAAAGTCAAATTAACAACATTAAGACATGTACAGGTTGGAATAATAAAAATACAATGATGAAAAAGGATACAATGATGAAACAGATAAGAAGATAGAAAGATAAAAAGAGGGAAAGGATGATTGTACGATGATAAGAGCGCCTCTCACTTCACACGGTCGTGATATTTGTTCTATAAGCCATGTATGTATGTATCTTCTTTGTATGTACTGTAGTGTTTCAAACACACACCTTCTTCCCCGATGATTTATTTAATTTATTTTGTGTTCATAGTTGGGACGAAAGACCCTAAAATACAGTTGTGTGACCTGAAGTCTGGCTCGCGCATTCACGTTCTTCAAGGTTAGTGGATTACAACACCACACACTGAAACTGACAACAAAGGAAACTCTTCTCGTCCACATGCTGGTCGTTCCTACAGTGAGACTAACAAGAAGAGCAGGGCTGACCGTGTGTCGGCCCCAGGCTCTGGAAACATGTTGCCCCTCCCCATTAGTTCTCCCCATTAGGGGCCTTAACTTAAAAGGAACCCTGGCTGACTGGCTAGCAGATCTACAAGCTCATAGCGCGCCACCGAGTGGCACACTATGAGCTTGTAGACCTGCTATTTTTCAATAGCTAAAGCATAACATATTTGTTTAAAACACCAACAGGGGTTCCCGCCCAGAAAGGGTTAAATATTTGATGATGTCATATGATCCATGTGTGGTCTAGCCCTATGGAATATATGGAATGCACGTGCTAATAAAAAAACAACTTAATACTTCCTAAGGTTAACATGAGCATCAATGCAATATTTTAAATACTTTTTATTAGTGTGCATTCCATATATTCCATAGGACTAGACCACACATGGATCATATTCATATGACATCATCAACTGAATCACATCACTGGAGCAGTTCCTATTGAGTGAAAGAGTATCTATGAAAGAAATAAAATATTTAAGGTGTTTTTATCTTTTTATTTTAGTTGAAGAGGGTATAGTGTTTTGGCATATTTGTATTATTAGCCAGGGTTCCTTTTAAAACTCATGTCTTCTTCTTTTGCTTTTAATTGTACTTTCCTGTTACTCTGTATATCGTTCTGTCTGTCAAAGCTTATTTTTTGGTTTGTTGTCTCCACTAGGCGAAGGCATGGCCTATGTTTTGCACTCCGTTCGTGTGTGTGTGTGTGTGTCCGTCTGTCCGTCCATGTGTGTGTCCATCTGTGTGTGTGTCCGTCTGTCCGTCCGTGTGTGTGTCCGTCCGTCTGCGTGCAGCTAATCTCCGGCACCACTTGCCCGGTCGATGCCAAACTGTGCACACAACACACTCTTTGGATGCCAATGACGAACCTCTGCCCAAATGTTTCCACAATGGCCTATTATAGCGTCACCATGAGGCCGATTATTGCGAAACACATTTCTGTACACATTTTATCCATATATACATGTAAATTTGGTATACACTATCTCTATAGTCATGTGATTAACACAGACATGTTCGCTTCCCCATATTCCACCCCATTGGCTAAGATTTCCTTTGAAAGTTTGCAGTATTGGTCCGTTTTGAACAAAATGCCTCAAATCACGAACACAACATGCCATTTCTGTCAAATTATGCACACACATTCCCACTAGGCAGAGGAAGAAATGGCACATGGAAAGAAATATCAAATCAGCCTCATGGTGGCGCTATAACAGGCCAATTCATGTTCTTACCTAAATCTGCACCCATATAAACTTTGTATGCGCAATACCAAACATGAATACACTGTAACGTGTTATATGTTTATTATTATTGCCCTGTTATACAACCACCAGACGACAGAATATTGCTAAAAAATATGTTTATATTACTCATACTCATTTTGTCCAAACATCACAAATGGTGATGTCCTGGTGGTGACCTGCAACACATTTTCTAGTTTATCTTATATCTATGCATTGAATTGCTTTTTTTTTTAACCATGTTCAGCACTTTAAACAGCTATGGGCTGTAAATGTGCTATACAAATAAAGTTTGATTTGACATAAAGATGGTATTGAAATGATTGATGTATTAATTCTACACTTTAGGTCACAGAGGGGAGGTCCTTTCTGTGTGTTGGTCACCCAGATATGAGCACATCTTGGCCACTGCCAGGTTAGTACCACTTTTTTGCCGTAGATACAGCCATGCAGGAAAAAAAAGCTTCCCTAAGTTAGCCCTACAATCTGTTTGAAGAATTCAAGTTTCAAAAAGGTTTATTGTCCATAATATACAAGTAACAAAGCCACATATCAACAGAGGGTCAGCAGCAGACAAGAGTCATGCCCCTCCCAATACAAAGTGAGTGTTGTTTCAGTCTAGTTGTAATGACTGCTTCCAGTGCAGCCTGCTGCCATCTGTCACAAACCATAATTGCGCTGCGTTGGTAATAGACTGGTAGAGAGTGGTACTCTGGTAACCCATTCCCTTGGAGCTTCAGTTGGTAATAGACTGGTAGAGAGTGGTACTCTGGTAACCCATTCCCTTGGAGCTTCAGTTTAGCATATGGTAGGTAGATGGAGTACCCACCTGCTTTATGATCTGGCTAATTAATCCATGGGGATCTGGCTGTCCCCTTTGGACTGAAATTGCTTTTTAAAAACAGAAGTTGTAGAACGCAGGTTCGGTAGATAATTAGAATTGGCCTTTTCGTGTATGCCTTTTCGTGACCAATTAGATATTGTACTTTTACAATCAGGTGCCACATCCGTTTCATTGATAAAATACATCAATGACAGTCTTGATCCGAGGCTAGTGCTAGTTCCATTGTTTTGTGTGGAAGGAACAATCTGTACCCCAGTGACGGTGGCTCATTTGCAATCGCTTGGTCTTTTGTTGTTAACCAAACCCTGGACACGTGATAGTAATAATTGTCAATGTCACTTAACAACAACAAAGCAGCATGCTATGTTGGAATACTACAGCGGACTACTGAGTAGCATATGACAGACAGTCACAAGGGAATGCAGTCTCGCAGGCATGCACCATTGCCCTGTGAAGCAATGCATTGTTAATGTGCCGGCGTGTGCTGCAACATGAGTGAAAGCCAGGTTGTAAATAACAGCACAACACAGCAATTGCCAAAGTAAAAACATAAAATGTCACTCACTCGTAGGGGTGGGTCCCGAACGTCGGGACTCATCCAGTACAGTAGTATTTTTTACGAGTGAGTCACTCGTAAAAAATACTACTGTCTCTATGCAAAGCATTTCTTTGTGCACACGAATCCTAAGACTCAAGGTGCCCACTCTCCTCCCCCCAAAGTGCCTACACCCCCACATTTCCCGAGTGCCAACTATTCCTAGTGCCCAGTTTTCCCGGTGCCAACTCTTCTCGCCCCCAAAGTGCCCACTCTTTGCGGTGCCTACATTTCCCTATTGTCCACTCCTCCAAGGTGCCCAGGTATCCTTAGTGACCAGAATGTTTTCATGCCCACTGCCCACCTCTACTGTTACCCCCCAACCAACCTGTAAGAATTGCTTGTGCAGTGACAGATTGCCCTCCCCTGCTGGCTTCCCACCATTTGTTAGTTGGCCAAGCCTAGATGAGCTGGATGCACAGTGGACCCTTGGCTCCATGACCCACTGTATTTTTGTTAATGACTTGTTTTTCTCTAGTACCTTTCACTATGAAAGTAGGTCGAAAGTGGCTTATTGTCGGTATCAGCCGGTAACACGCGGGAGTCTATCCCCTTACAATGCACTAGACCCCTCGGAGATGGATTCTATCCCTGCTACAATGCGCTAGACCCCTGGGAGATGGATTCTATCCCCATTACAATGCGCTAGACCCCTGGGAGATGGATTCTATCCCCACTACAATGCGCTATAGACCCCTGGGAGATGGATTCTATCCCCATTACAATGCGCTAGACCCCTGGGAGATGGATTCTATCCCCACTACAATGTGCTATAGACCCCTGGGAGATGGATTCTATCCCCGTTACAATGCGCTAGACCCCTGGGAGATGGATTCTATCCCCGTTACAATGCGCTAGACCCCTGGGAGATGGATTCTATCCCTGTTACAATGCACTAGACCCCTGGGAGATGGATTCTATCCCCGCTACAATGCGCTAGACCTCTGGGATATGGACTGCTGAGGTGGAGCGCCACACCTACCAACAGCTCCCAGTACTTCCCGCACGTCTTGCTGCACCAAGCCGTGCTACTCACCATACGCTGAGTTGGCGGTGCCCGGGATCGAACCCATGAACTTGTGGTCCAAAGGCGAGAGCTCTACCG
>OOFJ01095399.1:0-10466 GCA_900323375.1 Benthosema glaciale
ACAGTATGTCATCAGGGCCTGCAGCTTTGCCCGGCTTCATGGTGTTTAGTCCTGCTTCAAACTCCTCATGGGTGAAGGGCTTGGTTAGGATGGACATGTTCTGCTGATTGCCCGAGATGGTGGTGAGGTGGTGTTGTCCTTTCGCCCTGCGCTTCTCGGCTCTTCTCCCGTTGGCCACCAGTTGGCTCCCAACCTGATTTGGTGTTACATTGGATATAGCAGGTGGTGTGATCTTGTCACCGTTTAATTTCCGAATTGTAGACCAGGCTTTTTTACTGTTCTGAGTCATGTTGATGTTCTCTACAAGATCCTTCCAGGCTTTCCGCCTCTCCTCCCATAGGGAGTCCATGAGTGCATCACTGAGATCGCTGGTGGTGTCTGAGAACAGGTCCTTTTGGAACTCTGTTTCATAGCTCTCTAACAGTTGTGATGACTCCTCTGTGAGGCCTGCGATGTATTCCTTTCGGCATCCACGTGGGATGTGTGCGCAAGCAGTCTTCTTCACAGCCTGAATGAACGTGGTGTAGTTGTCGGGTGTGGGTTCAGTGTCTGTTAGAGTCTTTTCCATTCCCTCGCTGTACTCATCCCACTTGGCCTTCATGAGGTTGAAACGGCGTCGAAAGGGTACTTGGGACTTTGTGATGGCAGGTTTGATTGTGACTGAGATTGGTCGGTGCTGAGACTTGGGGAGGGGTTTCAGCACCGTTTTCTCAGACAGGTGTGCTAGTCTCTGGCTGACAAAACACAGGTCAGGGTTGTAGCCTCTTCTCCAGCGGCAGCTGTTGAAAGACTTGGGGAGTTTAGAGTTGTGAATGAGCTCCAGCTGCAGTCCTGTGTTTTCCATCCAGCTTTCAACCAGTTCGCCATCGCTGTTGGTTGAGTCGTATCCCCACATTGTGTGGTGGGAATTAAAGTCTCTGATCACTACAGCGTGCGCTTCTTCCTGCATTTAGGTGGTAGTTCAGGCCATTCAAAGGGGCTGGCAGGTGGCTTATACAGTGAGGTAATGGAGATCTCTGGCAGGCATATAGTAACTGTCTCTATGTTGGTATCTGAGCTGTTAGTGTGGAAATCCCTGACGTCCAGCAGGGGTTTCACAAACATGGCTGATCCATACTTGGGATGACGGATCTCAGCTACCAGTTTAATCCCTGGTAGTGTTGGCCGGTTGCTCGTCTGACCCAGGTGAGTCTCCTGCATACAGACGATGTCGCTTCCATTGCAACTAGCCGCTAGCACATCGGCCTTCGTTCTAGTGTATCCCTCGACATTGATTGAGGTCACTACTAGTAGCGCCGGCATCGTGCCTGGGAAAAACTTGACTGTCGTTGACAGTCAGTGGTTGCAGAATTGGCTACTTCAGTCAGTCACTGTAATACAGTTTCTGTCTTTAGCAATGCTCTAGTGTTCAGGTCCAAATGCAAGTCACCTAACTTTTCTAGAAACAAAGTCTTTAATAATGTCTTCAAAGTCCAGTGTTTGGATTCATGTTCTCTCTACTCACACCGAGTGCTGGCTGCATACTGCCTGAGACTGAATGAATTGTATGTGTCCAACAGGTGGCATAGCACATGAAATAACAGTCTAACATGTCTTGAATATCACAAGATCTATGTGGTCACACACTCTTTGAAGTAATTTCTGTGAAATATCTATTCTGTCTGTTTTAATTGTTTTGATGCCTTGACACATTGTAGGAAATTGCATCCATGAGTGATGTAATCAAAGCCTGGAAAGAAGTCCTATAGGTTAAGCACAGTAGAGGCTCAATTGAAAGGAGTCATCGAGGCTTTTTTGTGCCTGTTCTTTGTCAATCATCATCCAATCTGAAGGTAAATCAGCAGGTTTTTCTTGATATTTTTCAGCAAATTCATCGTTGAATTTCACCATCACATATTTCCAATAGTCTGAAGCCTGAATGCTTTGGTCTGGTTGAATTTGCCAGTCAGGGTAAATTTTCCTGTAGTCTTTGTAAAGGTGTTTCTTACCCCTTGTCTTAAAACAACAGAATGTAGTCTTCTTACTTGTCACTAAAGAAGAACATATATCGGTTGCGAGTTTATCAGAATTAGTAAAACTACATCTACCAAGACCCATAGGTCTATGAAGTGAAGAAAGGTGTTGTCTGTGCACTTTTCCTTCTGCCTCACAAGGCACTTTGCAGAATGGACACTGTTTTCCACATCCAATGAGTTTGCTGAACAGCACGTTTTGTGGTTTGACACCAAGTAACCGTAGTTTCACTGGCAGGTCTATTTCTCTAAATGTCTCCTGAAGTGTCTGTCCCATTTCTTTCACAGCCACTATCAGCCACTGAACAAAACCCCCCAGGTTTGATTTGTTCAGGATCAAGACAGTTTCCAGAGCATCCTTTGGAACGACCAGTTTGTCACCGATTGCATTGCAAATATTTTGGACAAATGTCTCCACAGTGATGTTCTCCTTCTGGGATTTTTTGATAGCACTAATTATGTACTTGATATTTGCTTCTATGTGGTGTTTTTCCAATTCAAACATATCTTGCCCGCTTGAGAACTGTTCCACAATTTGGTCAAATATCCAGCCTCGAACAAAACCTTCATATGAGTTAATGTAGCTCATATAGGTCTTAATATTGTCCTGTGACAGTAAGTAGTTCAAAATGGAGCGCTGGAAGGATGAACGTGAGCTAAATTGAGCAGCTTTTTCGCCTGCCAGGATTACATCAACAATGTCTGGACCCAAGGAACTTGAGATATTGTCTTGCACTGCAGGTCTCAGGCAGAGGCTGGTGAATTCCTCTGCTTTTTTCTGACACTGGTCTCGTTCACAGAACAAATCTTTAAAAGCAGAACAGTGCATGTCCTTCTGTTTGTTTAGACAAACCTGTGGGTCATTATTCTGTCTGTAGTCTTTGTGCATTTTCTGAAACTCTCGCGCTGCAACACCACAAATGTGTTGTTTCAAGTGAACTTCAAACTCATGAGATGTCTTGTCATTAAACATGTCATCAATCTTGTGTAGGATCTCTGAGATGTAATTGTCATGGTAATTGGTTTTCTTTTCCACTATCTCAGTCACATACTGTGTGCAATCCTGTATAATCCTGTCAGCTAGACTTTGTGCTTCCATGATGTGATCTTCAATGTGAATGTGAAGCACATATCGACTGATCTTACGTAAGAGAAATCCCTCTGGTTTTACTTTGAAGTCCTCGTTACCACATTGCTGCAGGGTTCTTTGTATCAGTAATTGATTAGCATTAGCAATCCCCTTTGTCACTAGGTTCGACCTCAGTTGTTGTTCGACTTTACTGTAGACATCAATGTCTGGTAACCGCGTTAAGCGTAATTCACGAACAGTTTGTTCCCACAGGTTATTAAATTGTTCGTCTAGTGACGCTGAAATCATTTCTCTCTTATGGTCACGGCATTCCTCAATTAACTTCAGCACCTTGTCCTCTAAAGTCTTTGCAAAGTTCTTCTTCATTACGTTAAGACGTATCATCCCTCGTTTGATTTCAACAGCTGCTTCCAGTTGATTGCGTACAGACTTCTCAGTTTCTCTTCCAAGGCTTTTTGCACTGTTTGAGAAGTCCTCTTTGTATCTCTCAACAAGATGGATGTGTCCTTCTTTTTGATCAAAATACTCAGTCAGACGCTGATGGAGTTTTGTCTCCCATGTAGACAGCTCTTTGGAGGCTTCAATCTTCAAATGATTGACTAACTCGTCCAGGTCTGATATTTTCGATGTCACAGTTCCAAAGTTTGAGATCATTGTTTCAGCGTGTGTAACACATGTGTGCATGTGTTTTTTGAAGTTCCATTCCAATTCGCTGACACAGCTGCATGTAGGCATCAGCCACAAGGCTGTTTCGGAAACTGAAGATAAAGTTTTCATGTTGTACTGCAGTCCACAGGTTTTTTGTCCATTTATGAAAGTCCAGTATTTCATTAGCAGATGCCCTGCTGCTTCCCAAAATTTTGATTATGTTCTTTTTTAACTCATTCACAGCCTCACTGTACCCTGCATTTACTGGTGCCATTGGTGGGTTACCATTCCAGAGTCCAGGAATGTACCAGTTCCCAGTGTCTGGATTGTATCCCATCACATCTGTGAAGTTCTGGTTGTCCTCTTTGTTCTCCATTCTGGCAGCAGCTTGAGTCATTTCATTCAACTGTTGCAACAAGAGATTCCTGTCCCGTAGGTTCTTGTCTTCAGCTGTTACATCTGACACATTATGATGAACAAACTGACAGTTGGGCGACTTCCCCACTTCTTTCATCCTGAGGAAAGCATGGACAACAATTTGCAGGATGTCTTTCATCTCTGCTACATTCTCCATTGCGATGTTGACTATAGTGAAATCACTTAGTCCTACAACAAGTGTTGCAAGCTCATTGTCATGCTCATAGCTATTGTCCAATTGTGCAAGTTCCTGTGACTTCAGACCCTCAGTGTCAATGATTAGCACAAAGTCACAATTCAAAACACTTTTGAAGTCTTCTTCCACTCTGACAAGCAACATGAAGGCACCTCGAGTGCATCGGCCACTGCTGACTGCAAACTGCACTCCAAACATGGTGTTAAGCAGTGTGGATTTTCCTGTAGACTGAAGTCCAAGAACTGTTACGACCATGAGTTTGTCTTTTCGCTTTACCAAGACACTTAGCTGAGTGAGAACATCCTTCACCCATGTCAGAGGAATGTTGGATGCATCACCGTCCAACAACTCCATGGGAAATCCTTCAAGGAGCATTTCTGCACACAATCGGGGAAGCTGTTCATGTGATTCAAACTTTTGTGGAAGTGACATTGCAGACTCATAGAGCTGACCCATTTCACGCAAGAAGTGTTCAGTCCCCAGTGAACTGTTGGAAAGCTGCCTATCAAGCTCTTGAATTTCTTCTTTGTTTTCAGAACTCTGACATTTCTTAGAACTCTGAAGTTTCTCTTTGTACTGTTCGCGAAGACTGGTAAGTTTTTTTCGGGACAGGTTATCAAGATTAATTTGCATCCACTTAAAAAAATAAGACCTCTCCATCTTTGGGCTTGATAATGCACTTATGAAGCGGGACATGGCATCTGATATGCCACGCTGTTTTTGTTGTTCTCGAAGCTCTCCTCTCTTTTGTCGGAGCTCACTTTTGTAAGTTCCAGTGCTTTTCTCACCAGCATTCTTAAGCCTGAATTCCTCCTTCTCTAAACAAGCTAATTCTTTCAGTATTTGTCCTTGCAGGGGAAGGTGAACTTCTTTGTACTTAACAACGTCTGTTATCTCTGAGGTGATGGCATCTGCATTTCTCTTGGCGTTCTGACACTCATCGGAGTCCTCATCAACGGAAATTCCAAGTTGATTGGCAACATCAGTCATGCTCTCCATCTTCATCCTAATTTTTGAGGTGTTGACCACATTGGTGACTTTTCCCCTCAGCCTTTTGACAAAGTCAGCATCATTCATCTTTTCAGTCTTCATAATGAAGTTGTTGTTGTTCAGGTTAAACTCCACTGCCACTTTTTTTAGAGCATCAAGACTGAAACCTTTGTTCTGGGTGTTAACGACCAAGAACAGCTGTGCTTTGCCGTTTTGGTTGCTCAGTAGTTTGTACTGAGAGTCTAGGTTGTCAGAGAACACAAAAACTGCTGCAGATGTCTGGCAAAGAAATTCATATTGTTTTTCAAACAAGTTGATGTCCCCCCGGAGGTTAGCTATGGCTACTGGTTCTCCAAAAATGTCAATGTTTGTTTTTCCACACGGAAGACACCAACTAATTTCAGCCAATCCATAAGATATTGCCCTTGGATGAACACCACCTTCCATGTCTCTGTGAACAAAAGTGTCATGATACTGTTGTGGATTACTCAACAGATTGAGAATCTTTGACTTGGACAAGGAGCACTCACCCAATCTTACAAAAGACACCATTGGAAGTTCAGTGAGAACAATTCTGTCTTCAATAAAGCCTTTCGGATCTGGAAGTGAATGAGGTCTGAACCTCTTGATAATGTCTCTCATTGCCCAAAGCATGAACTGACACTGACCTGTTTCACAATTAGGAAGCAGTAGAGGTACTGAAAACTGGCACATGGACATTTTCAAAACCATTTCCTGCTGTAGCAAACCATTGGAGCACAGAAAAAGAGCAGTGACAATGTCTAAGGGGTGAATCATATCACCTGAGTCCTGGCTGTTGAGCAGACTATCAAGATCTAAATATTTGCCAAAGGAAGTGTCACTGTTTGGGTCTGATGGTGGAGAACATTCCACATTCCTTGCTGTTACATTGACCATCATTAACTTCTTAAGAAAATGCCATGCAAGATCTGAATGACAAGTAGCAGGTTCATCTGAAATGGTCTTCTTATCAATCTGGAGTATTGTGCTCAAAGTTAGCTTCTCTGTGTAGTGATGCTCCAGCCCCAGGTCTCTTAGAAATGACTTCAAGTCACCTATTGTCTGAATAGTGACTGTACTGCTTTCCTTGCTTCTGCCAGCTACACCACATTCACATGTGACTCGAACTGCATACTCCGTCATTGGCTCAAGTCCAGTAATTGTGACCTTTTCATCTTTTGACAACACTTTGTTCCATTGGAGTTGTTCAGTGGATAGTTCTGCATACTCTACACTGTAGCTGTCCACAGTCACCAAATCTCCAATCTTAGTGGGTTTCTCCCATGTAACTGATAGTCCATGTGAGTATGGTGAAACTCGAGGTTTTCCTGGTGGACTTGTGGGTAATGTTTTCATGGAGTCACTGACTTCACTGGCTGGTCCTCTGCCAAATGGACACACTGCTTGGTGTCTGAACATGTAGTTTGTGTTAGGCAACAATTTGGACACTGTGACTTCATCAGCTTTGGATACTGTGTGTTGGTGCCAGTCATCTTGTCCAGTGACACAGTACTCAATAGAGTATTGACTGACATGACACGCTCCAAATTGTGGTGCATACATCTTGAGTGTCACACTGCTGTGGGTTGTGTCACTTGCTGATAATTGTGCAGGCTTTGAAGGCAGCTCGAAATTCTCACTGGCCAATGACCCATCTGCATAAAGGTAGATACTTGCTCCCCTTTGACTCTCATTTGTTGTAGCTGTTATGAGGAACTGCATATTCTTGTTGACTTTGTTAGCCTCTGACAAATCAATGAACAGCTTTGCTCTATTTCTCACTTCTGACCGTTCCGAAATGTACCATTTCTCCTCTTCTACATGCGTTGCAGTACTCACTAGTTTGGGTGTTTCTCTGAAGTGGCTTGATAGAGCTGACAGATATGGTTCAGATGTTTGCAGCGATGTGAAAGAAAAGCATACAGCATGATGGGTTTCTGATTTGAGGATTATCGTTTCAAGTTCATTGGAAGAGACAATCTTTGCGTTTTTCATCATCATTGTGAGAGAGCTTATGAAGTTTGTTTCTCTCTCTTTGCAGTCCATCCACTCACTCAAGTCTTTGCTGTTGAAAGGAGAAGACTGTCTTGTTTCTATGAACTCTGCAAGAACACGCTCGTCTTCCCTACCTCCTCTGATTAAAGGAAGTTTATTTGCCAAGTTTTTCTGAAACTCCTGCTTGTAATGGCTGCAATGCTCTTTAAAGGTTCTCAGCTTTTTGCTAATCTGTGGGAACTGTTGTGCAACTGGGGATTTTAGTTCATCGTTGCACCTCAGTTCCAGTTCACTGAAGTACTCCAGGACACTTTGAGCTTCCATTGCTAATCCAATGCTTATCTGACGAACAAGCTGAGAAGCAGAAGAGTCTAAATCCTTCAAAGGATACAACCAGACCTTCAGAGGTACAGCATTCTCTCCATTTGCACCCAGCAACTCTGGCAGGCTTTGGTAGACTTGTATTGCATCTTTAAATGTCACTGGATTTTTATTTAGTGAAAAGTCACCATGGAATTTGCATGTGAAATTCTCTTCAAATTCTCTGTCTGTGTCTTCAATTTTTACAGATCCTTCACCACCTATTGTGACTGTGGGAATCTTATTGATAACTGCCTTCAGCTTTCCTTCAATGTCTTGACAAGTGTTTTTATCAGAAACAGCACGGTCAAATACAAAGAAAGCTTGTGCCCCATAAAGGATACCTGTCACCACATGTGTTGCTGTTGAATCAAAGACTTCTGGATGTTTAACGTTGCCTCTTCCAAGATGATTCATTGACAGTTGTTGGAACTTTGTGGTAGTTTTATATTTTAATGTTACTCTGGCCTGATTCTGTGAAGTCTTTTCATCATTGAGATATTTGGCAGAGCCTTCAACTGATACCAGTCCCACCAATAAACTTGCTTTCAAGGATGCGTCAACGTTCAGAGCTTCAGTTTTGCCGTCAATTGATTCAAATGCAACTATATCAAATTCACTGTTGGGCTGGGGTCTGATTTTTGTATTCTTTTCCAGATCTTCATTATCCCACAGCGTAAGCCCTGCAATGGGAATGGAACAGCTCAATTGGTGATTTATACATATTTTTTGTATGTTGACAATGTACCAGTATTTCCTTCCTTATACTTTTCCATTGTCCTACTTTTTTTTTTTTTTTTCCTTTTTTATCTAATTTAATCTAAATTGATATTTGTATTTCTTTTCAACTTTTTGGCAGATCGAAGAAAGCCAGAAACATCTGCTCGTGGAGGTGCATCTATAGCAATGGCGTAGAAAGAAAGTCAGTTAGGATGGCCCTGGCCAGGAGCGGGGAAAATGTTCAGCTTAAAAAATAAAATAAAAAAAAGGTTTTCCACACAAGGCTCGGCCATAAACATCCGCTGTACAGACAGCATGGATCAATAATTTTTAATTTCACATCCTGAGTTATCGAAGTTAATTATAATTATAATACAGTCCTGATAATATTTCCATCAGACGCCCCTCCACATGTTATGCAAATTTAGGGATAATTGAATACTGCATTCAAGATACACACCATGTTTCGTAATAAATAGGCCCTGCCCACCATATTGTGAATCTAATTATGCAACAGTCATAGACATTATTTAAATATACCTGGCACTAGTAAGTCTCGTCGACAGTCATATAGCATGCCCAGACTGAAGGGTCGGCCAAGAGCTGCCATCTCTATAGTTGAACTGCTGTGTGGGTCCATGGCTCACACTGCAATGAAGAAAATACACATCTGTTCATTCATTCTAGTGACTAGTAGTATAGTCGTCATCATTGTAATACCATAATAACAACAAGTAAGACACACAAACGTGTGAAGCGAACGCAGTGTATTTGAAGTCTGTCAAAATTATTTTGTATATTTGGTTTGGTGTAACTGCGCCCTCTGTTGGCGTGACACTGCAGCATGACACACACACACAGACACAGACAGACAGACAGACAGACAGACAGACAGACAGACAGACAGACATGTTCTGCCTGGCTTACATAGTAAGGGCTCACTGTGTTCGCAATAATAACATAATCGTCAAGTTAAACATGTACATTTGAAATTACCATGATATCGATTTGACGCCATATAGCTCCCAGCCCTACCATAATGTAATTCTTTTTAACAAGAAGATGGGAAATTGCTTTACCGTTACAACTTCTTTCGACCTTTACATCTAGGAATGTCTGGATTCTGGAGAGTAAGGATGAGGCCCAGAATAACACCAAAACTGCAACATAAAACATACATGGAAAACGTTTAATCACATGAGCACAGCTCCCAACAATGTACTGAAATCATCACGTAGTACTGTACTTACATTTTCGGAGTACTAAAGTTCCTTTTACGCTTACTAGACCTGTACGTGCCTGTCGGACACTATCTGTCTGTGTCCCTTTGGTGCACAACTGCACATGTGTACTGTATATGGAGATATCTGTTTGTCTGCCTGTACCTGAAGTGTGCTGCAAACAGACTGTGAAAAATGGACTGGTTAAGTAATCAATTGGAAGGTGTGGGAGCAGAGCCTGACCAGAGCCTTTTGTGGTGTTTCTAGACAACGGTGTGTCCCACAGACTCGCTGCGGGGGTGTAGAACGCGTGTGTCGAATCTGAAGTCGGTGGGGCGAGCGGTTCTTGAGTTACGCGCATTACAACCATACACACACGCACGCACACATACGGAGACGTGCCACATTTATAGTTAGATGACCACCCCATTTCAAAGATAAACATTCTACTTTTGACTCCACAAAATTTCTAGGAAGTGAACGTCGGGACCTTCTAGGAATACAGACAGGACCCAAACTCACAAAAAATACATTATCATGTTTATTTATTTAAAATGGACATGGACCCGTGTGAACTGAGTGGTGCAGGGGGTCTCCGGAACTTCCAGGCCCACAGGAATGTGACCCGGTTCCGGCGAGCTGTGCCGTGTCCGAAACTGTCAAGAAATGACAGAGTTACCGTGTGGGGGCTCTCTCTCACAAAAGTAAGAGTGTGGTATTCTCCCTCCCTCCCTCTCTCTCTCTCTCTCTCTCTCTCTCTCTCTGTTTCTAGTTCAACAGCGCCACTTTGGCACCTG
>OOFJ01095403.1:0-14557 GCA_900323375.1 Benthosema glaciale
CATGCTATAAAAGACACGCGCACACACACACACACACACGCACGCACGCACGCACGCACGCACGCACGCATGCACACAAACAAAACAACGATTGGGTGGGATTAACAACAATCAGAAAGCAGGGCATATTATGAGTTCAGTAGTGAAAGATGCACGGTTATAGCAGCCAGATAAACAGAACATATACTCAACTACTGTTGAGTACTGCAAGGAATGGCGTCCACCTTTTTTTTAACTTAGCCTGTGACCTTTGTCCGTCTTATGAATTTGTTCCAGTTTAGCAATGGAGAGCATCTCGTTGAGCCATCCCCCTCTGGCACCTATGAGTGACACTCTAGGCTACTCTACAGAGTGGACCCACACAGTTATTATGACAGAACTTTCAAGAAAAGGTTCCAAGCTGCACTTCTGAATCTGTCAGCAGGGGCATTCAGAACATGTATAATGTTGGCATAAACCCATACTCTGAACGCCGCAATGTGAAGCCGTGAGCTGAGGGAGAGGCTGCGGTGCACACAAACTGATTATACTGTGTACTGTGTAGATGTTCATAAACAAGAGCTTTCTGAACCTGGCAGTTATGATTCAGTCATTCTTATTTTTGAGGGGCGCCTATGCACAGCTTTGTGTGTGCGTGTGTTTGTAGCAAAATGTGATGAAGTGTGATTAACATGTATGATGATAAGAGCGCCCCCTCACTTCAGATGAGTGTGATTATTTTGGCAGACACACACACACACACACACACACACACACACACACACACACACACGAAAGTACAGTTTACACGGTCGCTAAGAGGATTGTAAACCCCCAAAGCCTTGTATAGCTTGTTTCCATTGGGAAATCAATTATCAATTAATAATAATCAATTCATCGAGACATTTAATAATGACATACAAATATACAATACTATAATACAAATACAAAGACAAATATGCAGCTATTTGGACTATTCTGAGTAGAGTTCCTACTTAGGTTCATTGTCATGTGGCAAGTGTGGCACCATTTCAATACCTCATGCATGCCAGTGCTGTGCCAGCCATTCACTCTCCATTTCAGTGATGGTCTCTCTACAGTTCAGTACAGATCAAAAAACAGAAAATCCTACTGACTGGGCCATAATAACAGCATAACTCAAACTGCAGTTATGCAGCGAATATGAGCTGATCGGAGATTCGTCAGTTTCCCAGGCTAGCATGCATGATATCCATCTCCTTTGAGGCTCTCCTGTTTGTTTTTATAAATGTCCCCTCACACGCACACAGCCACTGCCACACACGCACCACAGTAACAGCAGTAAGAGCCTCAGGACACAGAAACACTTACCTGCCCGTCTCTCGTGTCGTGTCGTGTCTCGTCTTTCCTTCGGTTTCTGCCGGCGGGGTACGTACGTCAGTCAAACTCCCGGCCCTGTTCCGTTGTAAAAATGTCTCTTCCGTACAGTAGCCTACATCCCACTGTAACCTCTCGGTGTGTCGACGACGTGCTACACCAAAACTGGAGTTCTATTGAATTGCTTTTACAGTTTCACAGTTCAAAAGGAAAGCGTAAAGTAAACGCTGAGCCACAGCGACCTCTGAAGTCACGGAATTCGATAGTTCACTGATTTCAGCTGTACAGCTGTTTACAACGTCAATGACGAAAACCCTTTGATCAGTTTGAAAGGGGAGGGGCAATTGTACTGCACGCATAGAGTGGAGTTTAATAGAGCATATGATCTATATATTACTGTACGAACTGAAAAGGCAGACGAGACACACAGTGGTTCCATCACCAGTAGGGTACTGATGTATATATGGTTGTGTACAGCCTATAATTGTAACATAGTCATAGTCGCAACCGTCAGTTATGATTATGAATGGCCAAATTGGCCATGACAAAATACTAGATCTATGTATGGATAACTTGATTTGACTAACAAGTAACAACACAAGTGTCTGGTCAAAAGCTAAGGACAACTCACCCTATTGAGGTTAAGGTTAGGTATAGTTTTACTGAGGTTAAGGTTAAGGTTAGGTTTAGGTTACTGAGATGAATGATGTTAGGGTTTTTGTGTGAGGTGCCCACTTGACCTGTAACCTACTTTTTATCCTCATTATCCAGTACATACATATACCACCAGAGGGCGTACTTGTCCTTTACAACCAATTTAATTGGAAACACACAGGTGGACAAAGTCTTGGTCAAATATTATTCAATTAGAATGAAACTGTCAAAAGTGTTAAAAAGTTTTAATTAAAATCAGTAAAAAAAAAAAGAAAAAATACTTGCTTTCAAAAATAGCTAAATGCTATTTAAAAGTAGCTATAAATTACAAATCAATCAAATCAATTACTAATTCCTAACTTCCCTACCCTGCTTGCTATGCTTTATCATTAATACAATGTATTTATCAAATGCTTTGAAAAGCACTATACAAATAAAAGTATTGTTTTTAAATATATTTTTGCTTTATTTACATAAAACAGTATGTACTTGAAAGTTGAAACTGAAGGCAGAGAGACGGACCAATTAAACTATCCGTGTTGCAAGTTAGCAGTCAACACTCTGCTCACTCTGTTGAACTACCGAGTGTCCCAAAAGCTCATTCACTTTTATGAATAAATTACCTGGAGAAAAAAATAAAATCATGAGATAAAAGTAAAGAGGTCATTCATAGAAACTATACATCACAAACACACATACAAAGACTAGTTTCACTTTATTTGCAATTTAAAATTGAGTACAAGATAGAAGTAAATAATTCAACCTGCCTGAATATTGTTGTATATGACCCGGATAGTTTGATTCAAGAGAAAATTATTGAATGAAAAACATTAAGACAGTTAAAGGATATATTTCAACATAAACATCAAAATGAACATGGATGCTTTAGTTTAAGATATTGACAATGAAGATTTGACACAACATGACATAAAAAGTCACATTTTATCCCAACTGGAGCTACCATTAGCTCTCTAATACATTACAAAGCTTTCCAGAGATGTCAAGACACAAGAGGGCTTGTTGATTTTGTTTTAAATGTGTAGATCAATACCTACAGTTGGATGATACAGAAAACATCCCCATTAATACACACACACCGAGTTGGGAAACAAATGCCATCACTGTTCAGATTTCAGAATGCACTCTAGTATGCCTTTTTATTAATACTTTGTTGCACACTTATAAAGTAGCTTATCTACAAGGCAGCTCACAAGAGCTTGTAGATAAGCCATTTCTGGTGCAGGACACCAGCGTGCAAGTTAACCAAGTATGAATCAAAGCTTTAGCGCTCTAGAGGTTTTGTGCAATGACAGAGCACAGACTCATGGGGGTGCTCAGACTCTGCTTTTCTTGAATGCAGGCTGATTGTAGATGTAAACCCTGCAAATCTTCACTCACGACAAAAGGCCATCATTAAAAGTTTAAAAGTGGACCGTTTCTAAACTGCATCTTTCTCAGTACACCTGCTTTAATTTGTAGATTGACATGTCAAATATCAGGAAATTATATGTGAATCAAGATTGAGTTATATTTGGGCTGTTTAATATCGTAGGGAGTGGGACAAAACTAAAATAAAATTAATATAGAAATCAAATTAAAAAAATAACCCCCAAGAAATGGGTTTTGTAAATGGGCACCCACAACATCTGCATGCAAACACACCTCACATATCTGCTAAATCCAGGAAAAATAATACCAGTTGTCTCTCGGTTTGTTCTCGAGTGGTCTGTGACAAACCAAGAGACTGATTTTCCCTGTGTCATGTTGCCCAGATGGGACTGAGATATCTGTATTCATAACAATATTAAAGTATAAATAATACAGACGCTGAGGGAGCGGTCGGCTCGGGACTCCCCGTGATTGGCTGTGAGAGTCTTAAGTGGGCACAGTGATACTGCGGGCTAGTAGTGTCAGCAGAGCTAGTTCCACAATGCCATGGGCTAGTTCCAGCGCCTCTGTAGCCTCCCTGGCAGAAAACCCTGCTGCCTGGATCCTCTGGATGTGCTCCGCTGGAAACGGTTCTGTTAAGGGACTTGGAGCAGAGGATGGAGGGGCCAGAGATGTGGAGTGGGGACCCTGAGCGAGAGAAGGATCAGAGGGGGCAGAGGTGGCAGAGCCCTCCACAGATGAGCCTACAGCCAGAAAGAGGGGGCTTTGATGAGTGTGTTCGGGTTCGTCTGGGCTGTCGCCGCCAGAGGCACTACCATCTGCCACCCCTCTCCCCTGCTGGCCCTGCTGCCCCTCAGGGGGTTCCCTGAACTCCATGTCCCCCGTCTGAGCAGAGGGACCCGCTTGCTCAGGCGCAGAAGTACTGTCCGCAGTGGCATCACTGACATCATCTTGCCCACATCTGTCTGGCCTCCTTTCCCAGGAGCCGTCTGGGCACTGCAGTGGTCCGTGCCCCTCCGCAGTCTCTGTCGTATCTCTGCCAGGGTGCTCTTCCTGACCAGAGGAGCCAGGCACAACACACACAGACAGCCCCTCATCAGATACAGCAGCAATATTGGCTTTGGCATCAATTAGTTCTGCACTGGCTGTAATGGCAGTAGAGGGGGTAGGCTGGGTGTTTTCAGGGGTCGGGTTGGGGGACTCGGGGATGGGGTTGCCGTCGTCCAGTCCGTCTGCATCCTGTCTGAATGGGTGCGAGGGGGAGCATGAGGCACTGCGTTCCTGGGACTGACCATGGCTGTTGGATACCAGCAGCTGGTGAAGCTCCATTAGAGCTGCTGCCAGAGAGGGGATATTTTCAGAGCTGGGGCAGCGCTCCCCCTCAGGCTGGTCCCTCTCAGATGGCACAGACGCAGTGTCAGCACAGCATAGATCAGGAGTCGCATCGTTCTCTGGTGGAGAGTCAGCTGGACAAGCACACAGGTCGAGGGACAGGGGAACGGGTAAGGGTTGATGTTCATGAATTTCTTCTCCTTCATGGTTCTGCTGACCAGTAGCACTTAGGCAGGGTTGTGTGGCCTCAGCAGCTGTGCCCGACCCGTCCGCCACCTCCTCCTCCTCCATGGCTTGAACTGGAGAAAACCCCTCTGGATTGGTGAATTTAGAGTAATTTGCTGCCTCTTCCGATTCAGCATCCATCTCTGTGACTGTGGATGGCAGCTCACATTTCAGATCGCCAAAGGCAAGTGAGCAATTCGCAGGCGTTTCTGCAGGAGGGGTGTCCTTCTCAATGTGCTGAACTGGGGAGAGTTCCTCCATTGCTGTGTCTGTACACGATGGCACCCCACTCTCTGAATTTCCAACGGCTAGATTGCAACTCACAGGCCTGTCCAGCGGAGGGACGTCTCTGTCCATAGGCTGAACAGGGGAAAGTTCCTCTTGAATGGGAAGCATGGAGCTCTTCACCAGACTGATGCATTCAGTATCCATCTCTGTGGTGGTAGATAGAACCTCATTCTCTGGACCTCCAACGCCTGCAATGCCACTCACTGCCTTGTGTTGAGGAGAGGTGGATTTAGGCGGGTCATCTGTCGGGGGATTAGCCATAGGACTGGAGAGCGAGTCGGTCGGGGCTGGGAGGGTGTGAGGATTAACTTGATTGCTTGTAGAAATGGACTCTTCTTCTGGGGATGAAGGCCCGGGTAGCCCCTGAAAGCCAGGCTGACTCTGGCACTGCCCTGGTGTTGGGGCATGCATTGCGGCTGGGGCAGATTGCGAGCGGTCCAGGGACAGACTTTGCGGATGGCCACACGATGGGGGTTGGGAGAAGGAGGTGGATGGGGCCATTTGGTCTAAGGGTTCGGGCACTGGGAATGGTGGGGATTTCTGTGAGGTAGTTTGTCCATCTGCAGTGTCTTAACGCGAGAGAAAATGCATTTAAGAATTATTAAACAGTTTAAAGATATTAAAAAGAAATCAGGACCACAATCTTTCAAAACATGCATTTTGATGTCCCATGCCAGCCTCTGCAATGAAATGATAGCAATTATATGGAGACACTGATCAAATAATTTGTATATACCGTCTATTAGGTCAAATGCTGAAATAGTCTCTGCATGTGCAGTCAGATTTTTTGCTAGGTGCTTTATACATTTTGAATCCAAAATTTCTCCATAGGAAAAACTAAATGAAAGCAAAAAAAAAATCTATTGAGACTGAGCAACAAAATTTGTAAAAAAAAAACTAAAAAAAACAGCAATGGACTTCTTCCTGTAGATTTTCAGTACCTGGTTGGCAGGGCCCTCTCCAGCCTTCTCTTCCAAATGCGTCAGTGCTGTCCTGCTCAGAGTTAGGGCACACCACGCACACACATCATGCAAAGGGACGCAGAGAGTTAGCACTCACACACAGCACAAGCATGCGCTAAACTGCCCACCCTTTCACCAGTGGTGAAAGGTGTCAGCCAAGAGAACAGCTACACTATATGGCCTATGACCTGAAGGAATTGTCACTGTGATCACAAATTCAGTCATCTAACCTCAGGTCACTAGATTTGTTTTAGAAAAGCTTGTATAGACTATAATAAATACTTATGCTGCTAGTGTGCATAATTTGTGGCAATTACACCCATGGTTCTATATGGCTGTGGGCAATATTATCAATATCATATTACATATATCAATATTATATTGATATTGTGCTAAGAGAGTGGATATCGTCTGGGATTTTGGTTATCATAATATGGGATAAGAGTCGTCTTTGTAGTGAAAAGCTCAGTATGAGCTTGTAGAACTGTTACCCAGCCCTTGTCACTATCATTTTACTAGTATACCATATAGAGGATAGTTTTGTTCTTTCGTGTTGTTTTTTATTTGAATAATGCCCATGTGGATACCTATTGCACGCCTGTACACCCTGGATGGGGTCAACTCTTTTAAGATCCTTTGCTAGTTTCATCAAGGGTTAGGGTTTTTTGTTGAGTTTTTACTCGCCCGATTGAGGGTCTAAAGCTGTGTTCACATTAGCGGCAGCAAGGCACCTACAAACACGTTTTTGTTTGTTTTTCACCGTTTCTACCCACCTCCCCTTCCCTCACATTTCCTGCTCTGTTTCGTAAAAAAAAGAACAAAAACCCTGTTAACCAGTTCCCCCGTGCTATTTTAGCCCTACCCTTTTCCATTTATACAATAATTGAGCAACACTTCAAAGGCAACTCATCAGCAATGTAGCTGGCCACGCCTTGGTTGTTTTGCAAGGCAAGGGTATCATTTTATTTCCTTTGTTAAATGTGGGCCTGTATTATAAAATCAAATATGTGAAGTGACATATAACAGATAAGTGAAGTGACACTAATAATTTATGAATGCAAGTATACCCCAAAAAAGCCAAGTCTTAGCTGACAACATATTTATCTTCTTCTATATACTCTTAAGCCCTATATATAGACTTCAATGACTGGGCTCCCACAGTGCTCTGTACTTGGACCCCTCCTGTTTTACCTCTACGACAAAATGTCTTTGCCGAAGATAGCAGACATACAAAGCTCATAGATTTTTGTCTGCCTATAGACCAGAATAGGAACGCATGGGTTCATGTGGTTACATTTGTCTGGCGATTAGGTGTCGTGTGGCTATAAAACATATTCAATTTGCTGAGGTGGTGATGACACAAAGTGATCATGTGACTGAAAATCCAAGATGACTGCAGGAATACAGATCAAGAGTAAGAAGCATAAAATGGTACATGCAAAAAAATGTCACTTCTTGCTGATATTCTTTTCTTTTTTTTTCAGCTGAGAAAAATGTCAGCTGAAAAAAATAATAAAAAGAGGCTAATGTGCATATCCGAGGAAACCACCAGACGTGCACAGTGTATACCGTGACACACCCGCCTTACCGCTTTCCTGTATAGACCTCTGAAGTGCCTCTGCCAGTTCCCTGTCAGCCATCTCCTCTGGACGGGTGTCCCCATCGCGCCCCTCGGGTCCGTATGCCATACGGGCACAGTCTGGCAGTTCCGCTTCAGGTAGGAAGCGAGTTTCAGACCCCGTTGTGCCAAGAAACAGTACATTCTTCTTCAGGTCGATGGAACACTGAGGGAAGAACAAATTATTTGCCTAAATGTACATTTCAAAGTATGAAGCAAAATTTGTGAATCACATTTTAGGATGGGATGGTCATAGTCTCTCAGGCAGGCCAAACAACTATTCCACAATCAACTATTCCCACAATCGTTAAATGCTAGAGTGTCTGTCCTGAATGCCACGAACAGAAGCTGTCATCTCATAGTAATTACTGTTCACGAACATAGATTTAAAATATACCGTATATAGATATCATTGATGTCAGGGGGAAACCTCGTATTTCCAAAACCATTACCTTTCAGGAAGTGGAATGCTCAAAAATGCGTTCTAAGCTTGTAGATTTTCTATTTTCACTACTTTTGCTTGACACTATTATGACGAAGTAGGGCAAAGTTGAAATATGGAGATGAGGTTTCTGCCCGGCACAGACGATATATTATAACTACTAGAAAATACTGTTCCTGAAGAAACAGTGTGGGCTTGAGTAGCTCACTACTTGATGGAGGTATTGACCCACATGACGTCCCTCTGTCTTCCTGTTGGTTCACCCACATGATGTCACAGTCCAGCAGAATTGTGGGCTCGCTACTTGAGCCACAATAATGAATAATGAATACATTTCCCTTTCTGCTAAGAGGCAAACAATATGTGTTGACTAAACTGATTTATAGTAGGGAAAAAAAAGGTGGACATCAGCTATAGCGTCTTCGCATTTGCAGCATAATAGTATAATAGTATAATGATGCAGGCTCGTACCTGGTGTCTCTTCAGCATGTCCAGTCCAAGCAGCATGTCCATTGGCTGGTCCTCCAGGATGGAGAAAGAACAAGGCAGGAAGTCTCGCTCTATCTGAACTTGGGCTAGATGAATGAAGCATGGCGCATCTCAATTTAAGCTAGTTAAATATCATGCAGAATGAAATAAATGTCAAGTATTTATTTGTTTCTCTCTTGGAAACCTGTTATTAAAGACCTAGTGATATGAAAAATATGTTTTCACACTTTTAGACCATATCCGTGGTCATCTTATGGGCATAGTACCTGTATACAATGGATGCCAAAACAATGGGAAATGTTCCACCTTTGTATATCAAAGGTCCACAAAAAGCCAATTTTAATTACTTCATTTGAACAAAAACGTGATGCGTGATGACATGTTGAGTGCTCTATGAATAAAAATTAAGCTTGATTTCATTCACCTGTTTGATTCCCATTGCTAAACGTTCATCCAAACACATCTGTTGTTGATAACAGAACTACTGTTTTTTTTTTTTATATCATTCAAGATTACATCTAGACAGTGTATTACTTGTTTTAAACTAAATCAGCATGCTAAAATATGTATCTGAAAGCATTATACAGTACGTTGGCCACATGGCAGCAAACTGGTAGAGCTGGCCAACTGTCTGACTTGTAAATAAACAAACCCCATGCTTCGCGTATGTAGCAGAGCTACCGTCCCATCGCCTGAAGGGCTGAAACGCTCCGATTGATTCAGAAACGTACAGGCTTCCGTTTCTGACTCAAACTTCAAAATAAAATGACAGAAATAGCCATTGCACCAGCAGGAACACAGTTGTTTAAAGAGTTAATTGAAGAAAAACCTGACACCCACCCAAATGAACTCTGCCGATGATTTTCTGGGTGCCCACGCCCTTGGCGATCCCCGCCCAGCGCCGGTCCACGAGACGCATGATGTTACAGCGCTCGGCACATGCCTGGCTCATAATAGTCATCTGGGCTCCTGGAATGGAAGGACCCGTGGGAAGCAGATGATCATAAAACATCACGTTCTGCAGAATGATTCATCCTGATTAAACCTGTCCAGAGTATTCAAGACTACCTAGTAGGATATTATCGTTATAAGACCCAAATGGTATATAACCTGGCTAGGAATAGCAAAATGCACATACATAATGTCTTCAACTTTGAGGAAAGGTTGGATGGAGAAGGAAAAACAAGACAATTTACAAGAGATAAGTGAACTCAGAATTTCTGGGGTCTTCTACTATTACTATTAATTTACTACTACTACAAAAAAGCGTGGATATTCAATTTAACAGGCAAATCTACCAAATGAAAAAAAATTAAAGATCCACTTTTTTCCATTTTCAAAAGGTCTAGTAGAAATATCAAATGACTAATGAGTGCAAACATACTTATTACTTAGTACATTGTCATAGTTATTAATTAATGTACAGAGTAGACGAACATTATTGACAGAATGAAATATCTCTCAAGAGAGAAGTCAAAGAACAGCACCCACAGTCACACACATTTTAGTATAAGCACAATCAAAACATTCATGCTTTTGTACTTTCATTTTCAGATCATTACCTGAGTCAACAAAAGCCTTCACAGGATGTCCGTTCACGATGCAGTTTATGTAAAGCATAACCACCTGTCCAAAGCTTTCTGGGGCCTCCTCCATTGCAATGGTCATATTTTCTTCCACATTGTGCTGCCTACAATACAAATACAATCGTAAGCATCAACTTATCAACCACTTTCAACATGACATCCCTATTTTCGTGAAGTTTGTGTTGAGCTCTTTGATGACATAACTTGCGATTAAAATGCCTAGAACACAAATTCAATCATATATGTATTAATGTTTTAAACATTTACTCATACTGTACATGCTTGTTTGCTACTGCATATCAATAGCAAGCTGCCTTTCCAGCATTTGTTATACCTAACAATGCAGTGATACTCCAACAAACAGTGTTTGAGAAATACCAGCATCACCCATCTCTCTGTTACTATATAGCATGTTAATCTCATTACTTGATCTGATTATGCCAGTGAAACTGGGGCTGTGTTCTTTCTTCTTTGGAGCGGAAAGCTACCGTTTTGTGACAGGTTCTAGAAGTATTTGAAATTGTTAAAGGTAAGGCAACAGATAATGCTATGGTTTCTACTGTTTTTAAATGTATGTACAGTTGAAGTGTAATGTCCCGTGACCCCATGTGGTGTCGCGACCCCAACTTTGGGAACCCCTGCTCTACACCAAATAAAAATTAAAAGCTCCGAACTACAAGCACACAATGTCTCACATGGCTAGTAGATGAGCTATTTTCGCCGACTGTTCTCCTATTACAACACGCCCAGAATACTATTCTGAATAGAGAAACCAGGGTTCAAGTGGTTAAAATTGTCTTTAAATGACTCTAGAATCTAGATTGTACCTGATGTCCTCTTCAATCTTTGCCTGGGCATCCATATCAAATGGATCAGCAGTCAATAGCCTGATCCTCTCTTGCTCCCTGCGGGACCGATCCTGTTGCTGCTCCAGCAGAACTTTGGTGAACCGCTCTGTGGGAACATTCGGACGTACTCAGAAAGGACTACTTCATGGGTTTTAAGCTCGGACCCCAGATCAAAACTGGGCAGCTCAAATCAAAACCAGCAGTACTAGCTCTGGGCTCTCAGCGGAACAGAGCTTAGAACCTGTGATGTAATCCATTCATGCATGTGAGGTGAATTATTATACATACGGTAAGTGAAGAGATTTGCTCAGTGGCGCCACAGTGCCAGTCGGGCATGTGCCAAATATAGGGGCACCAGATTGAAAGTGGTTAATACCTGTTGCTGGTCTCACCACTTGCACACAAGCCTTTTGAAAGTCACTTTATCCTCAGGATCTACAGTAACTATGTTCGATAAAAGGTATTTGCATTAGCATTTTCATCCTACTCAGTACGGATATCTCATAGTATGTTGCTAAGCACCGCTTGACTATTGTATCACACACACACACACAGGTGCAACTAACTGCATCCACACAAACTAACAGACCTGTACAACTTCAACAATTAGTAAAGAATATACACATGAACCGAAAATATGATTTGACTGGTATTTTAACAACAAAACTAAAGGTTTGTTTATGGAAGGAGATTGGGCCCGCACAACGGTTTCAGGCAAAGGATTTACTTTATTTTAGCTTAGCGACTTTGTCTATTATATGGGACATATTTGGGACACTTTCTCACCTAGATCTCCACTTAGCAGGGCCTCAGCCAACGGTGGGTTGCGCTCCTTAAGGAGGGACAGCTCATGTGGATTGGCCAGAAGCATCTGCTGGAGTAAGGCTGGATCGTCCAGTCCCTGCGGAGATGAGCCTGAGCCTGAGCCGAGCCCAGAGCCGGCATTGGACCCGGAGCTGGGCCCAGGAGCGGAGGCACGAACAGCAATTGGTGTAGGTTGCTGTGGAGAGCTCTGCTGCTGCTGTTGCTGTGGGGTGGTATTCTGCTGCCTCAGAGCAGCACCACCAGCACGCTGATTGTTTGAAGACGAGCCTGGGACTTTGATGGAACGAAAGTCAATGTGTGGCAGACCTGAGGAAACAAAAGGGACAAGTCAGCATGTTGCACATACACAACCTACGGTAAACAAACAAATACAATCGTTCAAAGTAACCTTACTGACAGGTAGAAAACATGACACTTGCTGAGTTTGTGCTACACAATCACCTTGTCCAGCACTGCCAGTGTTAGTTTAGTTGTTGCACTGCTGCTGACAATCAATGACTCACAAAGCTACGTGTATCAGCCTGTTCAAGTTTCGGTACGTTAACCAGCATTGACAATGTATGGGTAAAATACTAAAATAGGCTCCCTTTACCTTTCCAGTTTAATGTGCAAGTGTGCCCTCACTCTCACTGAACTCTGGTCTGAGTAACAACATTGTTTGCGTTAAGACAATGTTTGAACAATCCCTCAAAGCTGGACATAGGAGGGTCTCAAAAAATAATAAATATCCAGAAAATCAGCAATATGGAGATATCTGCATCTGGTCTGTCCCTTCGGGAGATCCTTGATTAGCCTGGCATGGACCAGACTAATATCACTGTGTAGATATTAGTCTGGAACTTCTGTGTATAGATTTTATTTCTGAGGGGCAGTTCCAAACAGATTCCAAAGTCACACTTTGAATAGTGGGCTCTGATTGGTCCATCACAGTTTTGGGCTCAGGGAATCAATCTGCCCTGGGATTTTTTTTTCCTGTGGCAGTTTGGGCTGGTTTCCAGGCTAATCCTTGATGCCATCAATACGACATCATCATAGCTAAGTAGTACTCACAAGTGTTACTATTATTGCATAAACGGAGGGTCATGTGTTCCCAACCAACATCGCCCTAGTACTTCTTAGGAACCATTTACCTGGGAAGGCTGGTTGGTTTGATGGTGGTGGCCTTCTGTCTGCTTGTCTGAGAACCACAACATCGCCGTCCTTGACACCATAGTTCCCCAAGGCACGAGTAGGGTCTTTCAGGGCCTGCTCTATATACAAGATCTAAAGTGAATTCAAACACATTAATTAGTAATAATTTGTTGTAATTACTATTACGTCTCATTATGCTATGATACGTGTCAGACTTAATTACTTTGCAAAACATTATCAAGAATGGACACAGCTTGTCAAAGTATTACATTTCATTACTGCTGGTATCATTATAGAAGGTTTATAGTGTATTTGCCTGTTTTATGTTCTTGTCTTAAATGTTTTTCTTGTTCTTTGAAAGCTAAGAATTATCTTGTGTATACTGTATTGCCTTGGTTGAACAGTCTTGTGGACATTCTACACCAACATTTCACTGCTTGTACCTGTCTGAGTGACAAATAAGCCCTTCTTGATGCTAATTATAGCAACAAGGGATATATAGGTTGACCACAGATAACCTTAGTTGAATATTGGTTGTTGACATGTCATTTTCCAAATTATGTTCTAGTCTTTTTTAGCGTTGACATCAACCATATAGCGGTACAATTACCCAAACGTGCATGTGCAAACGTTTAGTGACAATAAATCAGTGAAGAGTGAAGACCAGACTTGTCTGTATGAGATTTCGCAACAGTGGCACTTAAATTAAAGCCCAGATTCATGCTAGCATGGGAGCTAGTTTAGCATCTTGGCCAGCAGAGCAGAACAACATGCTGTGGTGGAGGAGGTTTGTTTTATTTTACCTGGATCTCCCCTGCGGGGATTCCTGATTCTAGTTCACAAAGTGCTACGAAGTCTCTCAGTTCCAGTTCTGGAGACACATCGAGGGCGAAGGTGCTTTCTTGTCCGTCCCTCGGCGCGCAGAACACGGTCACCAGCATCGCTGTTCCCTGTTGGGTCTGAATGTCTCGCCCAACCCGCTCTGCTTTTCGTCTAGAAACACTCTGCCTTGTTTTCTGCTCTCTTAACCCGCGATGTGTTTTAATGGAGAGGAAAAACAAGTACATAAAAAGGTCAAGTAACTCCTGAATATATGACTCCTGACCTGAATACACTAAAGCTATTAAACGGCGTTATTTCTCTATCAACAACTTACATCTAACTGCCTGGCCACCGCTGCTAATGCCGTTGCCGTACGTTGGGTTTGTGTTTTCGACGTGTCGGGTTACAGAATTTGATGTCGTGAGGGGACACCTTCTCTTCTTCACGTGACGACGTGGCTAACGTGCAATGGTGTACTCTACTGACACCTACCGATCCTACCGAACTGCATCTTCACACATATTCTCAAAATATAAAATATATTCTCAAAAAAATATTCTCAAAATTCACAAAATAGTGTGGGGGGGGGGGGCGGGGGGGTTTTTTTAGCC
>OOFJ01095404.1:0-10860 GCA_900323375.1 Benthosema glaciale
TGTGTGTGTGTGTGTGTGTGTGTGTGTGTGTGTGAGAGAGAGAGAAATTGTGGTCAGTCAGTGGTGACCTTTTCATGTGTCAAGCACCCGCACAATTATGTATTTGGCCACTGACCCCCATCTCAAAATATTTCATGTCAGGGACGACCTAGAAGCAAAGATTTGAGTTAAAAGATTTAAGTTAAAACTTTATTTGATATTGAAACATTTGAACTAAATACATGATCACAAACTAATGTTATTAAATAATAATGTTATTATTAATGTTTCTCATAGATGTTGACGACGTCACAGTGACACCTGGCTTACTGTATCATCATTTTGCAGAGAAATACACATACTTGGATATTTTACACAGACAACAAAGATTTACGTTGAAAATTGCATGGGAATTTGTTTTCCTTTGCATGAGCATGCACGAATGCCAGTACTGCAGATTGTTAAATAAATTGTGAGGGAAAATATGTTTTTCCCACGTCCGAAAAGGTGGATAAATGACCGAGTTACTGTATGGGGTTCCCCGGGTGGGGGGTCCCTGGGGACAGGGGGGTCCCCGGAACATCCAGACCCCCAGAAACGCAGCCAGGGGGCCAGCCCGCCAACGTCATATTTTGGTACACGGACACATACATACATACATACATACATACATACATACATACATACATACATACATACATACATACATACATACATACATACATAGACACATTTCTACGTAACGGAGCGGTTAGGCACCGCTCAAAAATATACAAGATTTGACCATTTCTTTCAAGATTATTTGAAAATAATGTATAGGGTCGAAGTGGTTAAACTGATTCTCACAATATAATAACACATTTTGCTGGTCCCCTGGGACCCCCTGGGACCCCCTCCCTGAACCTCTGCACTTTGAACGACAGCCGATGCTATAGTTTAGTACAGTATGTTCCTCACGCGACCTTATCCTCAAATCTCAGGAGGTGAAACGTTGCATGTCTGATGTCTAAATTGGCCTCGTCGGTCCCATCTATTCTATACCCCATCTGCCGTGTGGAGAGACCCCCACAGATGGGGCCTGTGTTCCTCTAAAGAACTCTAATGACCGGGTTCTTCTTAACAAATCCCTCAGAGCGGCGCAGGTACATTTGGCCTGTAGTCAACAGCAGGCCCCCACAATGAGGGGGGGGGCGCAAGTCCTGGCATGGGTGGTCTATTGAAGTGTTATTTGTTATACAAAGGTGGGGCTGGTCTACAGGGAAAAGCTTTCAAGTTCAACCTATAGCATCAACTGTTAGATTGTCGAGAAATTGTCAAACGCTTTGAAAATAACTAGGGGTGCAGCACGGTTATGAAATTATGACCGATTATTTGCAGGGTCATCATATCTGTCGATATTGATTCTGACCGCGATTCCGATATTATACAGAGGACCACAGTGGAAACAAGCCTATAATAGGCCCTATAATAGGGGCTTATTGGCCCCAAAGCCTGTTAATAAAGTATTCAATCAATCCACAAGTGTCCGTTTTCACAACTGAATGACTACTGAATGAGATGAGAACACAAATTAAATGTCGAATTGTGTTTCATTTTTATTTATTTCGATTAAATAATCTGTATTATTTTGAGACCGCTCCGATACCGATTTTTATGGCCGATATGGCCAATTCCGATCATGCTACCGATTAATCGGATCATCCCTAAAAAAAAATAACCAATCTACAATAAGCTCCCGGACTTGTTGTGAGCTCATAGTTTGGGTGTTTTAGCTATCTCTTGTTTGAAGTAAGTATATAGGGCTTTTAAGTGGTTATAGGAAAGGTGGTGGTACATCCAAGTGCAGCTGCAACAGAACATTATTCTCAGCATTGATTTAACTCTGACAGTGTAAAACGTGACCCAGTTTGGACCTGTTAAAAGTTATACAAGTTATGTACAATCTGTTTAGTAGGTTTTTTTCACATTACAATGTGATGAATCTATCGATGCTGCCTTATCGTCGCGATGCATTTTTCCTACTGCGTTTGATTCAGTGTTGTTCTTGGCAGCAAATTTTGATTTTAGTTTTAGTCATATAGTCTTTTGAATAGGTTTCATTTAGTTTCTGTCACAGTTTAGTCACCTGGAATGTTTTAGTGTTAGTCTAGTTTTAGTCGACTAAATGTCATAAGATTTTAGTCGACTACATCTACAGTTGATTTAGTCGACTAAAATGCATTTTGTCGGGCCTTGATGCCGTCATAATGACAGATTTTACACTTGCTGAAAATAGTCGATCTACAAGCTCACTGCGCGACGCGTTGTGAGCTTGTAGATCGGCTATTTTCAGCACGAAACAAAGTGTAAAATCACTTGTTTTTTATTTATAGTGGATGACTTGTCCACTAGTCCCTTCCTGACATTTTAGTCTAGTTTTTATTTGTCGACGAAATTGTGAACATATTTAGTCTCAGTTTTAGTCATCGTAGCTTAGTTTTCATTTAGTTTCCATTTAGTTTTAGTCAGTGAAAAAAGGTAGTTGACGAACATTTTTCGGTTTTAGTTTTAGTCGACGAGAACAACACTATTGGATTGGTTCTCGTTGGGAGTTGGAGAGTCATTCCTCAGTCCTCAGTGTGAGAATCCTTTCCTCTTCTATAAGCGACCTGATCACCTGCCACAAAGCGACCTGATCACCTGCCACAAAGCGACCTGATCACCTGCCACAAAGCGACCTGATCACCTGCCACAAAGCTGCACTTCAAACGCTGCTCCAGGCTCATATTGCATCAGTGGGATTTCCACCATAGTAGTAAAGTAACAAAGTCCCTCCACCCAGTTGGTTTCCAGCACCGGCGACATCCCATCTCTCAGCAGGCCAGCCATCTCAAAATGCTGCTATGAAATTAAACACGCAAACATTTTAGTACTACCCCAAGCAATAGTAACTTCAAGATGCGTTTATTTTAAAGCTCTTTAAATACTGTAGCCATTGAGGTAGAAATAGTGAAATAAAACGTCTGAGGGAAGTTTATAAAAATGTTCAACTGAAAAAAAATAACGTTTTCTCTCTATTTAGGCCTACAGGTTCATTCCCATTGAGATACAATATCTCTTTTACAAACATGGATAAAACACATTTCTTTCTGCTGAAAATGTGTTAAGAATCCGTCCATTACTATTTATCTCGTTCAAAAACATCACCTCCTTCGTGGTGGTCGAGACGATAAAAAATACAATGCAGGGAATTCAAATGTATTCATTTTTTTAACGTGTTTTTCTTTGTTTCTCGTTAAACAATTCCCTCAATTCTCTCCCTTGTTTAACTTCCTGTCCCCCCTGTCTAATACTATAGTATATAGTGTAATGACATTGAATGTTTCATTCATGGTGGGGAGTAAAACAAATCTGTCTCCCTGCAGTGCAAGGTGGTTCCTCATCAACGCTATTGTTCCCGTCGGCACAGAACAGGCTCATGACGCCACCCGCTGGCTCTGTTGTCACCTCCCTGCAGGCTGCAGCCGCATAGCAAGCTCTGTTTCCCCAACCTTGTCATGTCAAGGACAGACCAAATCGACATTTATTTGCCCCCCGCGGACCCCCATTTGAAAACATATGCCGGGGCGGGGACCCCATAAGAGACAATTTTCATGACGGTTCTACTTCTAAGACTAAGCAGTGATTCTCAACCATTTTTATTTCAGTGACCTCCCAGTTTGACGTGCATTATGCCTCGGACCTCCCATTTAATGGCATTTCCATCTCTGGGACCCCCCCAATTTATATCGTATATAAAATCAATGTGAGGCCTAATTTAACTCTGTTTTAACTAAACGAGCGTACACATTTGTACACTCCCAAGAGTCCATTTGGTTCCTATAACTATCATTTAGCCGGGGACCCCCTGGAACTCCCTCAAGGACCCCTGGGGGTCCCCGGACCCCACTTTGGGAACCAAACTACCTACGTGCAGTGATCATTTTGACGTTGGCATACACGCCTTCATGCAAAGAACAACCGACGCGGCGCTGCTTGTTGATGCAAAAACAGGTGTTTAGTGACAGTGCAAACAAAGCATGGGGCCGCATCCTGAATCACTGGTTTTCACAGTGCTTGAGTCGCTTGCTGCTGGATCCGGCTGCCATCAGCTCAGAGAGCGGATGGACGGACAGACAAGCAATGCAGCTTCCTGGGAGGCAGACAGGCAATGTTTGGTCATGGGATTTTATAACCCCTGCAGTCTCCAGTAGTGACATGCGACATGCTCCCCTCCCAACAAACACAGAACTAGAAACTGCAGCCAGTCCGTATAGCCGGTTTACAGGGGGTGGGTTAACTGCTTGCTTGTGGACATTTGTGAAATCCATACTGGTCGTCATGGACAGGAAATTAACCAGATACCAGAGGCTGGGATAGGTGGTTTTATTAACCGACCCCTCCCAGCGTCACTATTTTGGCCATTTCAGTATAGTAAAGTAAACTTTATTTATATAGCAGCACCTTTCACAGAGAGGACCCACAGAGTGCTTATTATAGCCTACTGAAGGTGAAAGGTGAAAATTCCCAAAATATATAAAAAAAATAATATATAAAAAAATAGTAATTAGGCTGCTCTAAAATCTCATGGCTTGTAGATCTGCTTTTTCTTTTTCTTTTTTTAATAGGGCCGACATATTTGCAGTGTGGTCTACACTCTACACAAAAAAAAAGTTCTCTGAACTCTGAAGTCATCAACAATCACAGTTTTCCCCTTAAAGGGGAATTCCACCCATTTTCAACATTTTACTATGTCATTAATATACCTTAGAGTTGTTCTGTGGACATAATAAAAAAGTTTCCCCATTCTGGCAGTATGAAAACAAATCATTAACATGGTGAATCACATCTTGATGACATCATCAAGATGTGATTCACCATGTTAATGAATTATGGAAAGTTGCTAAATAAATTGACCATTATAGATCTTTAACTCTTGAGAGCGTAAAATGATTGTACATTTTTTCAATTGTTCAATTGTTAATTTTTTGCTCTCAAGAGTTAAAGTATTGTTAAACATCTGCATTACTTAATTAAGTCTACACAATTAGCGAATGTAAGAATTGTTTGTCTGTTATCTCTCCTGATGGTACCAACACCAATACAGCTTGGAATTGTGGACAAAATATTCTTTAGTTTTGGTTCTGAGAGGCTAAATCTCATCAAATGGTGGTTCTGTCACTCAAATTCTGAATAAATAATGGTCCTTGATATGAAAAGGGTTGAAAACCACTGCTATAAGAGAGAAGTACCGGTACATCTTTTCTGAACGTCAGGGCCTTAAAATGGCATGGACAATCCTTTGGAGTTTTCACTTCAAATACACGACTTTTTAAACTAAGTAAAGAATGACCTTTCCCCCCCAGGCGTTGATGACAACTGTTCATATAACTTCCGTTCTATCACGATTTAAATTGTTTTGAACCCGAAATCCATTGCTCTGTTGTGAGGAGAATTTAGGCTTATTTGAATTATGTAGGCTATTTTTGCATTCTGTGTCCTGATAGAGCTTGCGACCGCCAGATCTGGCAAAAAAAAAAAAAAAAGATTATGTAAATAGTGCATAAACTGGAGGTGCTCTCAGACTACAATCTGTATTTCCTGTATTTCCAGTCAGCCCGCCCAAGAGGGAAGTCAATTCAAGAGAGAAGGTGTCTCCAAATCGGATGGTTGTAGTCCCCACCACACAACCCTGTTAATAATTACAGTGGGGGCGTTGTTACAGCCCCCTAAAATTCCCCCAATTGGAAATTCTTCGAGATACAATTTAAACTTTGCATTAATTTCAATTCGGCGATGAAAGTGAAGGTTAATATTTATAACAATTTATCACGTTGCAAAATTACTAGTCTGTGTCATTTGGCAGCCCATTAACAGCCGCACCGCACCCTCTCTTCTCCATTCTGCCTCAGATGCACACCACTCAGTGTCAGACAATTGAACACTATATCTAACAGCTGAACCAGGTGCTGTTTGATTGGACATATTCTGCTGCCGGTGACATAGCCTGTACTCTGCCGGTACATTGTGTTTAACCTCTAAACTGAGGTGTGTCAAGTCCAGTGTTGTTTTTGGCAGCAAATTTCTATTTTAGTTTTAGTCCTAGTCCTTGGAATGAAACTTCATTTAGTTTTAGTCACATTTTAGTCACCTGGAATTAGTGTTAGTCTAGTTTTAGTCGACTAAATGTCATAAGACTTTAGTCGACTAAATCTACAGTTGATTTAGTCGACTAAAATTAATTCTGGCGGGCCTTGATGCCATCGTAATGAGAGATTTTACACTTGCTGAAAATAGCAGATCTATACAAGCTTGCGTTGTGAGCTTGTAGATCTGCTATTTTCAGCATGCAAACCAAGTGTAAAATGACTTGTCTTTCATTTTACTGGATCTCTTGTCCACTAGTCCCTTCAAAACATTTTAGTCTAGTTTTTATTTGTTGACGTCAGTATATTTAGTCTCGGTTTTAGTCATCTTTATAGCTTAGTTTTCATTTAGTCTCCATTTAGTTTCCATCAGTGAAAAAAGGTAGGCGACGAACATTTTTCGTCTTAGTTTTAGTCGACGAGAACAACACTGGTCAAGCCCAGCATAGATTCTAACAGGAATTGTTCAGCTCATGAACAAATCAGCCGGTGTTAACCACTTTCAGCCTCGTGTCCCTATTTTGGATATGTCATTATTGGCAAAAATAAATAAATACAGATGATAAGGAAATGAATAGGAGATCAACAAGCTCATAAATGTGGCATCACAATATGATGTGAGCTTGTACACTAGATAGGCTATTTTTTTGCAAGTAATCGTACAAAGTACATGTAAGTGGGTTTACTGAGTTAAAATGTGACGTTCAAACAGTGATTAATGAATACAACTTTTGCGCTCATTGCTAAATCTACAGTATATTACGGAAGACTGGATTTGAAGATGCAGTAGCCAAGGCCCCTCCAGACTCTGGAAAAGTGGAATCAAATATTGATATACCTGTATTACAGCATTGCCACATCAAAGCAAACTAGACTACTTTGTCTAATTTTCACTTTCAAAATGTCAATAGTTTTACGAGAGTTCTGAGCATTTCTCTTTGTCAAGACAAGACTATACTGCAGATATGCCTTGCCAAACCTTTCTTCCCCATAAGACATGCTACTGTAGATATAGCTGAAGGGCATTCACATTGTTGGAACCATAATTGACAGTTGTTGCATTGTAAATAATATTTATATATTGAGCAAGTATTCAACTCTGTTTCAGAGACTTTACCGCAAGTCTTAACATTTTCTTTTTTCTTCATGTAGGCTTACATATGAGGTGAATTTAAATCCTTATCTAGTGCGCACCCTGAGCAAGGAGCAAGCAAGGACATCATTAATGAATATGTATGATGTAACGCCAGGTGACGTCCACATTAGAATTTTGAGAACAATGCTGGCTGCTGTGAACGATAGATAACATTGTAGTTATTCGCATGCTTTATTAAAAGTATGTGCACCACCTGTTGGCTCTATAATGAAAAACATACATTTCATATTGAAGCTGAATTTTTGTGATGCGAAGCATAATGGCCTTGTGGTTAGATTGTCCGCCCTGAAACTGGGTGGTCGGGGTTCGATCCCCGGCCGGGTCATACCAAAGACTGTAAAAAATGGGACCCAATGCCTCCCTGCTTGGCACTCAGCATCAATGGGTTGGTCCCTTTGGAGGGAGGGCTCGGCCTCAAGGAGCCCATGCCCATGTGAGGAAAACCTATGTTGGCAAAACTATCCATCCCCTCAAACAAAGAATCGGTGAACAGGAAGAAGAAAAGATGAAAACGTAATTTTAATAATCACTCTCATCCCATCTCCTCCCTTTAATACAGGGGCGCCCACACTTTTTTGACTTGAGAGCTACTTTCAAAATGCCAAGCTAAACGAGATCTACCCACCAAAAAAATCCCATTGTCATGCCATACTTTTTTTTATACAGAATGAGAGCAGGCCTCTCATTCTGTGGACCTTACATTAGCGAATGAATAGAAAAAACACAAATAAAAAGTATGGCATGACATCACATCACATGTATAGTGGAGCTGATGTTACATATAATAGAAGGGTGAAAATGGGATAGTGGTGCTGACAGGAGGTTAGGCCAAGGAGAGCTCTATTGGATCCATACCCGGCCTAGAAGGTTTACAACCGGTTTAAATGAGGACTTTGACATGAGTGTTGTACTATAAATGTAAAGGATTATATTTGCTCCTTGCTTTATGGTGGCTTTTGCCTGATGCCATTGTATTGCATTTTGTCTTTAGTTTTTTTTTTTTTTTTTTTTCGTTTCCCTGTCTCAGTGGACACTTGTGCTTTGGTGCTTTGTAGTTCACTAAATGATAGGACTACAACTCCCATGAGTTATTATTCTCACTGAAATGTTTCACACCGCTTTTCACACAGCTTTTAACAATCGAGTGATGAACATATATATTATCCTAGCTCACTGGCTGATTTGATTATGCCTGAAGAATGTCAATAAACCGAAAGCCTGCAAAATACATGATTGTGCACAGATTTGAGTGTACAGAGCCACCCTTTATTTTTCCATTGTAGCCTTTCGAGAATACATCATGTGGTGCCATCTTCTGGCGGAACTGAGAACAATCGATTTGCTATCAATCACCAGATGTATTGCACCACAACCACAATGACAATGCATGTGATCTGTTACTAAAACCCACCTTAATAGCAGAACTGTTCACTGGTCGAATCGAATACTGTGGCTTACTGTAATGTAATGTAATGTGAAAACAGCAATAATGAACGGAGCTTTATATTATATGAAGCGCTAGAGAGTAACTTTAGCCTATCTAGTTATGGGGCAGGACATCGGTAGCCTACTTAACACAAGTGTGTAACCCTTCCCTATGTTATACTTTGCCTATTCAAAAAAATAGCCGATCTGCAAGCTCAGAAGGAGCATGGGGCCATGGCACTGGCAACGAGTTGTAAGCTATAAGCTTGCAGACGGTCTATTTCCAGTGGACGACACGACACGACACCAAGACTGCTTCAAAAACACATGAACTCAAAAGAAATCCAAACTTTACAAATAAACATTCAACTTTGCCTCGGGGCTGAGTCACCATGTATTTAATGTGTTTTAAATAATATTTACATGTTGAATTATGGGGTTTGCCACACATAGCGTGCAGTGCATTCGCAGAACAGGCATCGCCCCCGAGAACGTGACACATGTTAATACAATAATCCATCGCTCTGTGGTTAAATGTTCTCTCATCAGCATCACGACCAGCAAGTGCTCAAAACATCTTGCCTTCCGTTTCTCCACCCAGCATTCTCTCACAAGGAAGTTTTTTTTATTTTGTATTGCCGCCCTCTCCATTTCATTGGCTTTTTTTTCCCATATTCACTCACACTACCGAAATGTGCCCGCGTCATTCAACTATATGCCTTAAATGGAAAATCTAAAATGTGCAATGTAGGTTAAACGTTACACACAGTGTAAATAAATACTGGAGTCCTTACAGACCTTCGGTATGAGTTTCAATAAGTTATTTGTGGATCCTGTGATAAAAAAAATAAAGAAAAAACTGTTGTGCAAAGTGAACAACTGGGCCTTCGCGTAATGAACAGGTGGAAATGGAAGTGGAGGTTCAAGATATTCATGGACACGGTGCGATATTATTATTGTTTATGACAGGGCGGCCGCTCTCTTTTCCTTGTACGTCGCCATCATTTTCTTGATTTCCGCGATGGCCTTCCCAGGATTCAGTCCCTGTGAAGATGAAGCGATGAAAAATGGCATGTTAAAACGGTAGCACGAGCAGCCGGGAAAGCCTGTGAACGAACGTGTGTGGTCTGTCTGTGTCCTATACCTTGGGACACGTTTTGGTGCAGTTCATAATGGTGTGACAGCGGTACAGGGAGAAGGGGTCCTGAAGTTTGGAGAGACGCTCCTCTGTGAACTCATCGCGGGAGTCGATCATCCAGCGGTATGCCTGTCGAAATAATGTCACGTGGCATTAGCTAAGACATTGGCTAGCAACTTGCGGCAGTGGAGGACGACGAGGGTCACAGCCAGATAAATGACTAATAGTTGGGACACACATCTCAGTGAGTGTAAAGACGGAACAAAATGAGGATTCTACTGTGTTCATTGGTTTCCTGAGATAAAAAAAAAAAGAAGAAATTTATCAAATGGAGTTTCCTATATTGTTGTGTGTATCCTATGATAGTGGTTTCCAAAGTGGGGTCCGGGGACCCCCAGGGGTCCTTGATGGAGTTCCAGGGGGTCCCCAGCTAAACGACAGTTCGGAAATAAATGGACCCTTATTATGGGTCTGGTTCCCAGTGATGTAATTTGCCTGCGTCCTGCGTCCAAAGACGCAGTTTATAGCTAACGGACGCATTCAAGCAGCACCCTTTGCGTCCACAGGACGCACCATGTATGTACAGTAAAAAATAATCTACCGTGAAAAACATCGCGAAAAAAATGCGGTAAAAAAATAATCCAATGACGCGATCATTTTGCATGGCCGCATCCGACCTCATTGTACGTTATAATCAATAAAATCAACTTAAGAATCGCTGTAGAACCACACTATTACGTTAATTATACAGCCGATGGGCGCCGCCATTGCTGAACGCTCATTGGCTATAGCGCGGCCTCTAGACTAGAGCCGTTTTAAGTAGAGAGTGGCGACAACGGAGCAGTCAGCGACGCATACAGCCCAGTGAACGGAGATGCCGCAACTCTCTCAATTTAACAGCCTCCGCCTCCGACAGATAGATTTAGGGAGTTTGAGCGTAACAACTAACAACCAGACACAATTCAACGGGAAACACACATCGTACGGTGTAACACACG
>OOFJ01095405.1:0-15776 GCA_900323375.1 Benthosema glaciale
CATCGGGTACTATGATTATACTAGGAGGAAGATTTATTTAACATAATTTTAACACTTTCTATACACTTTTTTTTTTAAATAAATCTTCCTCCTAGTATAATCATAGTACCCGATGATCATGTTTTAGGACGGAGGCACTCCATCGGAGGCACTCCATCTTTAACATCCTCAAATTAAGTCAATTTCCATGTTCTTACATTTTTCTCATTGACATATGAAGTACACTAGAAACGTATGTCCACTTACGTTCATGGCCACACCACGGACACGAGGCCAGCAGTTCCTCTTGGCCTTGTACTTGTGGTAAGCACGACCAGCCTTCAGGATGGGCTTGTCAATACGTCCACCGCCAGCAACCACACCTGGTGAAGATGAGGCTCAACCATTACTCTCAGTGCACACAACAAGAATTATCCCACACCATCCTGTCCATTCAGGTAGCATTACTACATACTGTACATCCGGGCTTGGGAATTAACCAAAAATATATAAATACTAAACAGAACACATATATAACACTTAATCTTTCTGATGTAGGTTATTCGAGAATATGTTTTCACTCATTTCTCTCACTCACACTAAACTGTCAATTGTTTTAATAGATTTTATAATCCTGTATTTATAGATCTTCCATTTTCCTTTTGTTATTTATTGTTCATTAATCATAATCGAGGCGATGTTTGACTTGAAATCAATATCACGATTATTTCAGTAAAATACTGTTCCACAACCATGCAGCCGCAGTCAATTCAAATTCAAGTTCATCAAGGAACGGTCCTTACCAACAACAGCTCTGTTGGCGGAGCCAATGACTTTCTTGGAGCCAGAGGGAAGCTTGACCCTGGATTTCTTGGTCTCTGGGTTGTGGGAGATGACGGTGGCGTAGTTTCCGGATGACCTTGCCAGCTTGCCCCTGTCACCTGGCTTCTCCTCCAGGCAGCAGACAATGGTACCCTCAGGCATCACACCAACAGGCAGGACATTGCCAATGTTGAGCTGAGCTGTGGGATAAACAAGTGGGATGAGACCGGAAGCAGGTTGGAGTCTATTAATCTAATGGGAGTGTGAACTGTGAATCATTCTTGGTCACTAATCTTAACCTAATCGTTACAAGAGAGACAATCTTCCCAAGATACTAAAATGTTTTTTTCAGAGAGACAAATCAGGAGAAAGTCAACTTTTATTATCGACCCCTCTCGGAGAATATAGCACCAGTAAACATAGGACATTTCCTATATTTGCATACCATTTTGCCTCTCGTAGCGCCAAATGGGATGGTCTAATAATCCTTCTAAATCAACCATTATTCTGTGTTACTTTTGAGATGGCTGGGAAAACATTGATCAGGATAGATGCCATCTTTCAGCATACAAAAAAACCCCACAATGTCTGCGGTTTAGGCCCTTACCCTTCTTGCCACAGTAGATGAACTGTCCGGTGTGGATGCCCTCTGCAGCGATGAAGAGCTCTGTCCTCTTCTTGAAGCGGTAGGGGTCACGGAACGTCACTTTGGCTAGAGGAGCACCACGGCCGGGGTCATGGATGATATCCTGTGGGTGGGTGGATAACAAGGATAAATAGTAAATACCCTATTATATGATACTGACATGAAGACAAGCTCAGATCCGTCTGCATGAGTTTAATCAAGTTGATTCTGTAGTGTGTGCATTTAGGGTTACCTTCACAATCCCCTTGATGTATCCATGACGTTCAGCGAAGTCGATGTGACGGAGCTTAGCAGCACCTTTACGGTGCTTGACGTGAGCTCTGAATACAGAGCCTGCACCTTTTCTCTGTCCCCTGATCACACGTCCCATTGTGTCCTAAAGCAAAAAGAAGACAAGGCACTTTAAGTCTACGAACTGCATCACTCAATCCTGACATCATAATTCGTTGTCAGTGGGTACAATGCACTACTGTATAGTGTGTAATGCAACTTTAAGGACATGGTGGTGTCAAATATATTGCCTACGCCATCAGACAGTGGTTTAGTTGAACAACATCCGATGCACTTATACGGATGCCAACATTGGCACTATGCATTATGCTGCGAATCACACCAGCTCTCATTTACCTCCTTTTATTACATAGTTTCGTTAGCTAGGCGGATAAGACCAACTAACTAGGTTTACGTAATTATGTTAAAATAAAGCCGGTGAGAACAGGCATGAAGCATGATTCACTGCTTGAATAGCATGCTAATGTTAGCATTGTCGCAGCAAAACTGGCTAATAAAGATCACAACACTAAAATAATCACTTTAAAAGCATGCATTTATTATTCGGATATTGTCCAAAATAAATAAATAAGATACGTTTGAAGGTTAACGTTTATCTTTATCCAGAATAGCCTACTGCCGGTCTGGTTACTGTCACTTCGTACTATACGCCTGTCATCAACACGGAGTTCCACACAAATTATATACATCAAAACAAGAACGTAAACTTTAAATAGTAAGTGAGCCGCACTCTTCTGCCTCTGTTTCATACGATCTAGCGGTGATTTTGGATGGATGGACTTTAAATTAACGTGATTTAGATGAGATATTGTGAAGAGAATTAGGCCGAAGCTCCCATACCTAAAACCCGTTGACGGAAAGAGGAAGTGGACGGAACAAACGTCTGTTTTCTTCCGGGGGAATATGCCAAGGGGGGTCATGGGAAACGTAGGCATCGACTGTTGTAGTTTAATACAGAAATAAGTACGTAGACAGTTATACAATAATGGCATAAGGCTGAAAGGATTTTGGCACTTTGTCCAATTTGCTGTTATATGTTTAAATCTAGATCTATGAAATTCTTGACAGATGATTTACGGATATGTGGTCAGTAGCTAGTTTAATAATCCCTTGGATTTAATTTTAAAGGTGTACTCCATTAAATCGGAATACTTGTGATAACTCAAAAGTAACTCAAAATAAATAATTCACCTTATATATATTTTTTTTTTAAATAAGTTCCACCGATATTATACTTTCTCTTTAACATTTTGCAAGTTGTAAACCAAGGCAAGCTGGATTTACAGTAATTCATGAACTGTCATGAAGTAAGAAAATCTGCACACTAGAATGCTGCTCCCATAGAAGGCCTATTTTTTTTATTTTTCTTCATTCTTTGTACCAAAATTGATCCAGCACGGCCAGGCAGCAGGACAGGATATGCGTGCCTTTTGCCTTATCTTTAGTGACACCTTTTTCTAACCCTCTATGTCAGACTTGCCTTTCATGAGTTAATATGGCACCATGAGAGCCTCCTCTTCAATTCAACCACTCCTATCACAATCAATGTCACCCCCATAGACATGCAGGAGGGTGGAGAACCCAAGATGTGTATTCTCTGCTGTATTGAGAAAGGGGGGTCCTGCAGCTGAGCTCTCAGTGGTGGGTTGACATTGGCCTTGTTGATACTATGTAAAAAAAAAACACCTCTTCAGTTTCAACCCTACCTCTACCTTACAGTCAATGACCCCTGAATGTCTCCATAATCAAACCTTTCCAAGAAAACTGGTAGGTCCAATCAGATAGGTAGGAGGAGAACCACTTTAGTGCCGTCCCGGTGATACCAAGATCCGCTAGGTAGGAGGCCTAGGAGCAGCTGGTGGTGCACTTTATCTCATGTGCAACGCAACCTACCAAAGTGCTCCCACCATTAGTTTGTGTCTAATCTTTATGCACGTTATGTCTAATCTCGTTTAGCCTACATACTGTACCAGCTGGATGCTATACCCTAAACGGGTATATCTGTAGTTAAAAGATGGAAGATGTATGGAGCCTGCACACCATGTAATGGTACGACTTCTTTGTTAGTCAGACTAACAAATAAAGAAGTATTTTTTGTACCATTATATGGTGTGCGGGCTCCCATCAGTCTTTTAACTGAAGACTCTAGCCCAGCACCCACCTGTCGAAGTGCATACTACGTCCTCTCTAAGGTCTAGGCTATAATCTTGACAAAAATAACTTGCTTTTACTAAAAGAAAAGTTTTAATTAGAAGTTCAGCTGTATCTGATGGGCATTGAATGAATACAGCAAATAAATAATAACAACATATAAGTGTTGTAACTGTTGTATTATGTCTTGTTTTGTCCAGCAGGTGGGACCATAATGTATTCCTTAAAGCATCGATGAAGCTATAAGAAAAATAAAACAAGAGGTAAAACTAAAAACAAAATCCAAATAAAGCCCACTAAACTCAGGGAACATGATGATCCACAGCATTGTCCCATGCCATGGGTTGCCTTGCCGGCATATAGCATTCACTCTGCTGAATATGTTATAATGTTGGTGAGATTGACACATGACTCTTATTCCATCTTATATAACAGTCAGCTGGACAGGGGACTAGCAACCGGTTGGACAACATTTTTGGAGAAGGCAGGTGTTAAATAATACGGCTCCATACAGTAGGTGTGTACTGAAAGCACACTGTGTAACACTACCAGCGTCAGATCAGTAAATGACGTCAAACAATATACTATGCTCCTAGCTTCCTACTGTGTATGCTCAGTGATTCATGGTGAGTCAGAGAGAGAGAGAGAAAAAACATGCATGATGAGTCTTGCTCATGAATCTGTTGTGGGCCGGGCCTGATCTTCAAGTTCAGAAACATTGACTTCCGCTCACACCTATATTTGATTGTTTGGCAGCAACTTTATCTTCAATTAGATGATATAGGATGGACACATGGATTTAACTTGAGTTTGGAGATTATGAGCCTCACAGACTGTTTTGGCATCGCATCCGAAGCCCCCATGAGCCCATCCAATTACCTCTGGTATACTTGATCCCTGTGACATATGGTCACCATGGCACCCCCCTCCTCCCCCCTCCCAAATGACTTTACTGCACCGCATATTACACATGGCTTGTGTAAAGCTTTGCGCCTTTGCCTAAGGACATTTGAAACCTATGATCAGAAGCCACACCAGGTGTCTTGTCCAGTTTCCAAGCAGCCCAGTGGAAGCAGGAATTGTGTGCACGTGACGTGCATGGGCTGGTGTGTTTGGTGGTTTGATTTTAGACTAGTGTTTTGTTTTGTTTTTACTTCCAACCAAGGACTTGGAAGTCGACTCCCCAGCAAAATAAGCAATTAATTTCTGTAGATAGGCCAAAAGAGATTATGTATAAACTAAAGAATCATGGCTATTCGGATAATGCCAGTAATTCTGTGATAAAAATGTATCTAAACAAAAATCGTCTCTTGGGGTCACTGGCACAAAAAAATATATATAATTAGGGTCTGCACTGCAGCCTATAAATTTGGGGGTCCTTGACATGACAACGTTTGGGAACCACTGATGTAAACATGAAGTTGGATTCAAATAAAAAAATACAGTTACAGTCAGACAGTATCTAACAGCTGCAAAGTGCTTGAATTTTCTGCCTTGGCCAACTTGGCCTGAAAGGTGTACTGTAACTGTACTGTGTTGCGCGAGAGGTTGGAGGGTTGGCCTTGCAAAACGAACCTATCGCGATGCTTGCCCTGGACCTTAGCATAGCGTCGGTTATCTCGCGGTAACCAAGCGTCGGCTCTTTCATTCCACCTCGGTCAAGACAGCCAGAAGGGGGATTCAGCTCAACGGCGCTCGACACACAATTTTTTTTTTCATTTGGGGAAACAACGAAAAGGATAATTTATTAACAAACAAGCTGATTTGTTTAATTTATTTATACACGCGAACGTAACTAACTTGTTACCTTAATTGTTAACGTAAAAATCAGAGTTTTCATTTTTATTTTTATTTTATTTCTTTCTGCTACCTGGGGTCGTGCTAACAAAAGAAAATCCTTTCTCTCCGGAAAATAATCCCCCACTATTCTCTTTAGTTATGAGTCATGTGGTCGTCGATAATTCACACGGTCTAGAGCAGCAGGTCAGTACTTTTATATATATATATTCCAATCTTCTTCTATTACATCTGAACTTGTAATAACTCTTTAAAACCAACTCGTTTTACACGGCGGAAGAATCTCAAGCCGACTTGGCCGTGAGGCTTTATGCTTTATAGCTGCTAAGCCGTTAGCTGTGTGGTGGCTAACGGCTTATTGCTTAGCGGTCGCACAACACACGGGCATTTTGTTTTATAGACAAAGGACGCATTGAACTTTATTTTCACATTGAAGGGTGTTTTCTTTTGTTGTCACGCGACGAAGTTTAAAAAATTAACCTTTGTGGCAAACTTGGGGCTAAAATGGTGGAGGTTGTCTGTCGCCGTCGAAAGGCTTGTGATGGCGGAGCTCATTATAGCTGGTTTTTACCAGATAATTAGGTCGAAACACCCAATAGGTGATTTAATTGACTTTTCACTTAATAACAAGCCAAAATCCACACAGATAACGTTTGTTTGGGTTGGCATGTCGTTAAAAAAATAAATAAAATGATAGTAAACACTAAACAGCCGGTTTTAATGCTCGTTCGGCGAGCATTTTGGATACCGGCCGGCGTTAGCTTAGCATATTAGCATATCAGGCCTTGAACGTACATACAGGGATTCGTCGATAACGTCATTCTCATGTGGAAGAACTACACACAGTGTTGCCATGTCGGCTTATTATAAGCGACGTTGGGGTTCTTTTTCTGTAAAGTTGATTGTAAATATTTGTAGTTTTTTTCCCCTTTTTTTCCCCTAAAGTGTAGTTGCTTATTTAGGCTTGTTTCCTAACGTCGTTTAAAACTAGTGATTCTCACAAATTTCATGTCGAGGACCCCCAGATTTGTCCAAATTAAGGACCCCAACAAGTACTATGTACTGGGTTGGGAATGCTAAGAATATTCAACGTTTTGTTTTGTTTTCTCTCCCCATGATTGTTTTGAAAATAGCCGATCTACAGCAAGTTGTGTGCTTTTATTTCAAATAGCCTTTTAGTCAAGGCTTCTTTTGGGCATGGTTTTTATATACTTGGTTGTTTGCTTGTTTCTTTCGCACAATCTGGCAACGCTGACTCCAGACAGTCCGCATAGGCCTGCGCGAAGCTACATGCTAACACCAGCTAGCTTCCCGTGACTGTTCGTTCGTGACGTCGCTGACCCGATCCTAGCTATGTTCTGGTACTAGGCCCATATTGACCATGAAACGTGGCGCAGGAAAAAAACGTTGCGGTGGAATTGAGTTCCTCTTTGGCACCATGCCGGCGGGGGCAATAAGTGCCGTAAAATATATTTAGGCCTAATCCTATTCCTTTTTTTGTGCTAATGCCATGTACCTATTATGTTTAGATCGGCTGGTCGATCTTTTTTTCTTTTTTTTCTCGCTTCGGCGTGAACAGTTTTGTATTTGTACTCATTCTGTCAAGTCTGGGATAGTAGAAGATAGGTGGCACGTGATTAGATGTAATATTGTTAGGCCTTCTTCATGCACTCTGACAGCGAAAGCCTGTTAATCTGCGAAGGTTGCTCCCCAATACTAAAGCAAAATACGATTGGAACTGGTTGATGTCAAGACAATGTATAATAACATGACTGTACGTTTAGCAGAAAGAAGCATTTTATTTAACCAGCTATTTAAACGGCACTGTTTAACGTTTTGAGTTATTAATGTGGTCATTCTGAACCAACATGTTTACCACTTTTCTAAAATGGCTCCTTTCCCCCTAGCTTGCTGTCCTAGACTTGAACTCTGCTGACGGACAGGGTGGAGGAACTGGCAGTAAGTATTGGAACTAGTCCTTTTGCTTTACATGTGATATAAGTGGAATACCGTACATAGAAAAATATGCCCAATAAACATTCTCATTTGCTCAACTTAAATGTTCTGTTAACCTGAACATTATATCTCATTTGAATTTGATAAATTATTCCTGTTATATTCTATTTTTATGCAATAACGCCTTTTTTCCCCTACACACAAAATAGTTTTGATATTGCTGAAGAGTATTATGCAACACTAAATAATTTTTTTCTTTTCTCAACCCAGGGCGTTACATTCCACCTCACTTGAGGAACAAAGATGCTTCCAGAAATGGTGAGCTTTATCTCCAAGACTCCAATTATCTTGCCACTCAGTCACATTCACACCATCACCAATAGTTCACATGTGGCTTTTATATTGTCTCTACAGTGAAGCAAAGTAGCAATAAGAGAAACTATCAAATGTCACACCAGAATTTTGTTCTTGAATGATTGCTCCTTCAGCTGTAAGACCATGTCAAGAATATGGTGTCAAATTTTGTTGTGTCTGAATAAATTGTCCCTGCAAATGGAAGTGCCTTTCTATTGACACGTTTTGGATGATGCACTACCTTTGCTGTTACTTGAGCTAAAGACAGCCGAATTAGTAAATTGAGTATTATTGTCAGACATGGAACATAAACCACTTTGTTTTTGTGCCTGAGCATTATAGCTTGCATAGGCACAGGTAAAGTAGGATACGTGGTGGGTGCATAGACTTGAACCTGATATGGCCTTGTTGCTCACATTCAGTTGACCAATGACATTTTGAAAGGGGGCCAATATTCATTGGCCTAAAGTAACATTAGATTTTTTTTGGGAGATGTTGACTTAATTGATTTCAGTGGCATTTATGGCTAGAATGAGAGGACAAGATGTGGTAGGTTGTTGCTCTAATAAAGGCATAAGGATACCCAAAATGATTCAACCACCCGTCTTGGTTGTTGCGTGCGTTGTACTCAAGTAGTTTTGCTTCGATCCTATCGAACTAAAAGTGAGATGTATGATATCTCACGCATACTCGCTAGTCTTTTGGCCACAATCTCAAATTGCACTTTTAATATCATAGTACTGACTGTCTTTGTGCCATTACGCACTGACTTTTTTCCCGTTTGCTGTTTTCTTATTCCACCGCAGGAAATGCTTATTCCGCTGGTAGACAGTGCGGTTATTCTGTGGCACCAGTAAACCTCTGTAAGTCCCTTCTGTCTGCTTTCGCTGAGGGCATCCTGCATTCCCAAATGCATGAAATAGCCATTTACACACCAGCAAAGCCAATGTAAATTGGGAAAGGACTAGTTTACGCACACTTTACATGTAAGCTTGACAACGGTCTCATGGCTAATGAGCTTATCTTTGCTTGCACAATTGTGAGGATGCTAGAGGTAACAGGAAGTTGAATGTAAGCGTCATCTGTCCTGTTAAATTGAAAAAGGAGAACCTACCTTTAAAGGCCACTTAATATTTTTATTAAGTAATGATGCATGAAGTTTTAATATGCATTTACAACTTTCTTTTGTGGAGGGGCCTCTTGACACTTGAGTATGAATCCATTCTTAACTCATTCCCTGCAGAGCGAAGGATTTTACTGTGTTTTTTTTAATTGAAAACCAGGAGTACGAGGAACATGTTTTGTGTTTTTGATTTGATTGATTCAGAATCTTTTGCTATTATCCAATTTCTTGCTTCAGCGTTGCTCTGTGTTTTCCGGATTTCCCCTGTCCAACACCATTATTAGTGTGATCGTCCCCCCCCCCCTCATTTAAAAATAAATAAATATATCTAGGCTGCATCCACGGTGTCCGAATAGAACGCAGATGTTCTGGACTCATTTTAAAATTTCAAAATAAAATTGAGTGGCGGAGTTATAGACATAACTATACTCCTGGACGGGATGATTTTAGGGCCCGTAAAAACGCTTATTAGTCAACCTCAACACCCATACTGCATTAGTCAATAATGACAACAGTTTTTTATAGCCTGCCCTGTATCTACCTTTACTTAGGTTACCCAAGACTGGCCTCTCAGGAGCTTGCCTTTTACCATGCCTACAGTGGGGGCTGGCCAAACAGATGTGGTATACCTTAAAGTACCTGCATGTCATGCCACCGATTCAGTTCATCCTAGCATATAGAAATGGCCGGGCTGCCTAGATGAGTGCGTAGACCAAATGCTTTGTGCTGGCTACTTGTTGGAAAAAGAACCATGCGAACTTTGGTCTACTGCAAGCTTGCGTTTCTAGTTGCTTTGATGCATGGTGATGGTGCTTTGAAGATTCTGCATTGCACCAATAGTATGGCTGTCTTACTAATGACAGTGAGCCACAATATCAGCGTTTGGATGGTATTGGCCTAGTGATTAACCATCATGTCCATTCTTCAACCACTTCAAAATTTTAATTTGTGGAAATAATTGAAAATCAGGCATTTTGTGAATAGATATTCACATTTCACAGCACCTGTTTTTTTTGCCAGGTTGTATCCTGAACAGGGATTTCTGGACACTTACATTCTGAACCACCCTTGTGTTTTATCTGCCCATGGCAGATGCACACTGTTGGACATAAAGGACATGTAAAAGTGTAGGCTGGAGGATATGTTTTATTTGGAATGAAACTGGCACAAAACCCAGTCAAGTTCATGTGCTTGGATTGTATACTGTAACAAGAACTAGCCTAGAACTAGCCTAGTGATTCTGGAATGACTTCTGACTATTTCGGAATGAGATAAATATTTTTCAACTTGGCTGCCATTGTTAGTCTAATCTTGATGATCTCGTTCGGTGTGGAGTAATTTGAATGGCTGCCTATGAATGCCTGTTGGCCTTTGATCCGCCATCGTGCAATTTTAAGCATTTGGGTTGTGTGCCTGTTAAAACAAGTTACAAGGTGTTTCCTGTGTGTGTTTGTGTGTGCACTTGTAGTCAGCACTGCTGAATGCACCTACCTGTTGGACCACAGATCACATTAGATCATCTTATCACAGACCTGAGAACAGCCTCATCATGCCTGCCTCCTCTTAACACAAGCATTCATTCTGGCAAAACTAAGCCTAGATCTGTTTGCTCGGGAATGTCCCCTGATGCTGCTGTGGCATATTCTCAGTTACTAGGCAAGCCTCACCGTGGTGATGCTAACTGTCTATTGTCCCCTAGCAGCCTCTTCCTCAGTCCATGCTGATAACGGTGTGGCCAATGATGGGAACGATGATACAGCCAGTGTGCACAGCTGGGCAGATCGTTGTGGTAATTGTCCCTCTAAGGCAGAGAAATCGTTGAAGTATAGAACTAGAAAAAGGACGGGTTCCCACCGCCAGGCCAGGTAGCTTGTTGTGGGCCAGCAAAGTTTGGAATCCAGTCACGGGTGGAAACGGGCGTTTCTTGTGTAATTTATGACTTATGGTTCAAGAGCTCCTCTCGGCCTCTTGGTCGTGCTATAACAGATTTGGAACAAGTTTTTACATGGCCTCTCAAGGAAGTGTACATTCAAAGTTGCACGTCAATTCGGCCAATGGTGCCGGAGATTAGCTGCTCACAGACAGAAGGCCTCACGGACAGACGGGGCGAAAAACTGTCTCGGCCATGCTTCGGCCCGGCGGAGACAATCACCTCTGTGATTGAATGGTGACTTTTAAGCGAGACCATCAAATTCTTCTAATGTCTCCTAGCGTTTTTAAGGTATATTTTAGGTGTGTGTTTGTGCGTATGGTTTATACAGCATTTCTTTATTGTGGTGAAAGATTGATTGATAACATAAGACATGAGTGATCAGTTCACTAGTGACACAAATATGCTGTTTCCTGACAGGGAAGGAACATTATCATTCTGCTAAACTTAAGCTTCAGTTTTATTCTAGAGTTGTGTGTAGTCAGTAGCCAACCAATAAATACATTTTAAATCCGGCCCTGAGAGCAATAAAGTATCCTCTTCTTCTGACACACCAGCTCTACACTGGCATGATACAACTCTTCTCCCCTTTCATTATGTTCTCTCCTCTTTCCAAAGACTCACCTGGATGGGACGGTGGACGCAGCAACGGAGTAGCGAACGGGTTCCACGACAACCGCACGAATGGGGGCTTCGGAGGGCGTGGTGGACCCCCTCGCAATGATAGAGGTGGGCGTGGCACCTACAGTGGTAACAGGGGCGGCGGCTCGTTTAATCAGCCAATGCAAAATGCAGGTGGGGAGGCCTTTTGTGCCACTCTGTTTGTAACCTGTAGCCAATAGTAGTAGCATAGATTTAGATGGACACTGGATTATTTTACCCCAGCCAGTAACTATTTTTGTACTTGTATTAAGGGTAGTTTAGACTATCTATGTACATTAAGAGTTCGCTGCAATTGCTGCCTGTCAGCTACGACGAAATAACCGGTGGATGATTTGAAGGAAAGTGTTCTACTCGGAAGGGAACCGCAATGCTCTGTCATAGGTAAGAAGACTAATTTGGGGCTTTTTCTTTTGCTGTATCCTTGATTGTCTCTCTGTTCCATACCAGCGTTTGGAGGTGGTGACAGTGGCTGGGGAGGAGCTCAGAGGGATGCTGCCTATAACAGCTTTGGGGGACGAAGCGGCGATCGGGGCAAGTCTGCCTTCTTCGGTGACCGTGGGACAAGTAACAGAGGAAGGTGCGTCAAGATCGTGTTTTAAACCCCCCAAAAAAAATAAAAAAATTAAGTCCTCTGCAGTGGGCGAATGACTTAATTAAAAACTGTGGATTTTTGTTTATTTATGACCTTGTTTTTTTTGTGCATTGTAGTTACCAGCGTGGAGGCTTTGGTGGTGGAGGAAACAGCCGCTGGCAGGAGGACCCCAGGGACGACGAGGATTGGTCCAAACTTGGTCAGGGCAATGAGCGCCTGGAAAAGTAAGGGCAACATGCAAATCAGGAAAATGTATTTATATACTATATAAATATCCTCCATTCTTTAACCCAAACCATTGTGAACCATTTGTTTCCCCCCTCCAGTGAGCTGTTCGCCGGGAGCAACACTGGGATTAACTTTGATAATTATGATGACATTCCTGTGGAGGCCACTGGAAACAACTGCCCGCCACACATAGAAAGTGTAAGTTTGCCTGCACTCAGCCGCTCACATTCTAATTATTTTGACAAGGTTATTTTTCCAGTACTATCGCTTTATTCCTTGGTGGGTTTGACCCAAGTGCAATGTTTCATCAAGGATAGAGGTGTTGGGTAGCAGTAGAGGTGAGGTTTAGCTTTAATGTTTTTTTTTTTGCCACAGACACTTGCAGAAGCACACCCCCTCTGGGTGGTTTCTGTGCCTGCCAGCACCAGAAGGGCCCTTGAGGCCCGAGTACAGTAATGAGCAGTCCACATGTCGGAGTTGTCTCAAGAATTCTGAAAATACATTTAGTGTAGTTGACGATAGGCAAACAGGCTATTGTTATTGGTATTTTTCTCTGTATCCTCTGATTGGACGACGATAACACCACCCTGCCTACAATCACACAGGATATACTTTTTTTTTGCACTCATACGATTGGAAAATATACGGGTACAATATGTAATTTAGATGACAAATCCACATTATAATTGTTCATTATAATTGATATAACCTTATTGGGTAAGTGCAAAGTTTCTTGTTTGCTTTACTGGTGTGAATTGACCTGGATATGAAGCAGAGCCCTCTCCTTTACTTTTTTTGTAAAATTATAAATAAAAACCAACAGACCTATTTCAGGAGCAGCATTGGGTGCATGTAGGCTAAACACTGACGTGGAACGACAGGTCTGTTATACTGATGTGCCTTTGTGCTTATTATGATTTCAGTTTCATGATTTGGACATGGGGGAGATCGTCATGGGCAACATCAATCTGACAAAGTACACTCGGCCCACTCCGGTCCAGAAACATGCCATCCCCATCATCAAGAGCAAGAGAGACCTGATGGCTTGTGCCCAGACTGGTGAGTAAGACTTGTAAACATCATGCATACTTTCTTGATAAAAAGAAAGTCTCTTGTCACATTGATAATTTTTCACTTGCTGGGTACTAATCCACCTCCTATATAAAAATTTACATGGATTCATTGCTTGGGTCACAGGCTTGTAGACATGATGGTATTAAGCTCAGCCTCTTAGGTGTTTTTCTATTCACACTGTATGGATACCGAAATAGGTCTGTTGGAACAATTTGTGTGCTTTAGTAATTCTAATGGACTCTCATCCCATGCTGTAATTCTAATGGACTCTCATCCCATGCTGTATCTCAGGCTCTGGTAAGACTGCTGCGTTCCTGCTACCAGTTCTGAGTCAGATCTACACCGAAGGGCCTGGAGATGCCGGGCAGAAGAACGGTGGCCAGGTACGGAAATTAATCTGTTATTAATTATACACATTATTATTATTATCCTTTATTTGTTCTTCAAATTATATCGTTTTGACAACAATTTTCCCTCTTAATCTCCAGGATAATGGAAAGTATGGACGCCGTAAGCAATACCCCCTGGCCCTGGTTCTGGCTCCTACCAGAGAGTTGGCCTTGCAGATCTACGATGAGGCGAGAAAGGTAAGCGACGGGTATACGGCTGCCCGACCCTATGCATAAACGACGTATACACTCAGTCTGTCATAACGGGCGTGTAGCTTAAAAACCTAAGTATGTTTCTTTTCCTTCCCCCACTCTTTAGTTCGCCTATCGCTCCAAGGTGCGTCCCTGTGTGGTGTACGGCGGTGCCGATATTGGCCAACAGATCAGGGACCTGGAAAGGGGCTGCCACCTACTGGTGGCTACACCCGGGCGTCTGGTGGACATGATGGAGAGGGGCAAGATCGGTCTGGATTACTGCAAGTGAGTCTAGGACTGTGTCAGTCGACACATCGGTCTAGTTAGACCATCAGTTCAGCGTTTCCTTTAAGTCTACATTACATGATGCCTGCGCAATCTAATATGTAGTCCGGTGTCTGGGTCTTAATATGGTGTCTGTCTGTGTGTAATTCCCTGCAGCTACCTTGTGCTGGATGAGGCTGACCGTATGTTGGACATGGGCTTTGAGCCCCAGATCAGGCGCATCGTGGAGCAGGATACGATGCCACCTAAAGGCATGCGCCAGACCATGATGTTCAGTGCCACCTTCCCCAAGGAGATCCAGGTACATGGATGGGCCAAATGGTTCTCCTATTAATTATCTAGCGTATCTCGAGAATGGGCATATCAAATATCAATGAATTAATTTATAATCTTGATCAATTAGCCGGTTAGTTGATAAATTGTGTTTAAAACGAAAAGTAACATAAAAATCTACCATTATTACCATTTGAGATGCAGGGCCAGGCAATGGTATCTTATACGAGGAATACAAATAAATGAAAAGTGCACTGTCTCGTCTGTCACATCACATGCAAAAGCGTGTGTGTGTGCGCGCGCGTGCAGGACATAGGCAGTCGGGCAGACATGCATTGCACCGTTACCGGGTTCATTGAATACCTTGATTTTTTTTGTTCACTTAGATCTTGGCACGTGATTTCCTTGAGGACTACATTTTCCTGGCTGTAGGTCGTGTTGGTTCCACTTCTGAAAACATCACCCAGAAGGTGGTCTGGGTGGAGGAAAGTGATAAAAGGTCCTTCCTTTTAGACCTTCTAAATGCCACAGGTGAGACACAAATTACAGACTCCTTTTTAACTTTAAACTAAATAAACAAAATTACCTCGTTTAGCATGTAATTCAGGTTTGGTCAGTGTGGCGTATGCTAAGCTAATATGTGTATGTACATCCCTGTAAATCATTTTATTGACTAGAACCCAACAGCAAAGAGCTGTCCTGTTTACTAGGCATATTTAATCTAAACGCAGTAATCCTTGTTTAGTGGTTAGCTTAGCAGACAGGTACTCTAACAAAACCATGTTTTTCTTAGGGGGTTTCTTCTCATTTGGGTCGTGTATTTTTAAGGGGTTGCTTATTTGCGTCCATCAATCAAAGCTGTTACAATTGTATTGACGAGCAGCCCCTAAAGTTTACTGGACGGTTTGGTTTTATCTAGTCATTCCCAGTGAGGTTGAAAATGTTCCAGAGACACCAGAGAAGCCTGGTAAGTGTATGTATCTTACAAACCCACAAAGACAAAAAAAACATCACATTCCACAATTCAC
>OOFJ01095420.1:0-11175 GCA_900323375.1 Benthosema glaciale
GTAAGGAGGGAGTTACAGTAGTCAAGTTTTGACATGACTGAGGTCTGGATAAGGAGCTGGGCTGACTCCTGGGTGAGGAAGGGTCTAATGCGTCTAATGTTATGGAGTGTAAACCTACAGGATCTAGTGACAGCTGTGATGTGTGCTTTGAACGAGAGCTGACTGTCGAGGACAACACAAAGGTTCCTTGCCGTGGGGGATGAGGTTACCAAGGCATTATCTACGGAAATAGTTAGCTCCCGCATAGGTGAGGACTTAGCTGGGAAGAATAGCAGCTCTGTCTTATCTGGGTTCAGCTTGAGGTGGTTGGAAGACATCCACTCTGAGATGTCGGTCAGGCAAGCAGTGATGCGCTCTTCCACCTGAGTAGCAGGGGGGGGGAAGGAGAGAAACAGTTGCGTGTCATCGGCATAGCAGTGATGATATTTCCAAGGGTTTTAGTGTACAGGGAGAAAAGTAGGGGGCCTAGTTCAGATCCCTGAGGGACCCCATTTTGGAGGGTTCGGGGGGATGATAGCAAACCTTTCCAGGAAACCTGGTATGTCCGGTCGGCGAGGTAGGAGGAGAAACAGTTGAGTGCTGTTCCAGTGATGCCTAGCCCGGCTAGGGTGTCTAGGAGCAGTTGGTGGTTCACGGTGTCAAATGCTGCTGATACGTAATCTAGAAGAACCAGGACTGCGGAGTGGGAAGCAGCCTGGGCAGCATGTAGTGCTTCTGTGACTGCAAGCAGTGCAGTTTCTGTGGAGTGGGCCTTCTTGAATCCTGACTGGTTGGGATCCAGCAGGTTGTTCTGTGAGAGATGGAGAGAGCTGGTTGGAGACAACACGTTGTTTGGCGGCTGTGGCTCATGAGGTAGAGCAGGTCGTCCAATGATCCAGGGTCGGCTGTTTGAATCCCGGCTCCTCCTGTCTACATTTCGAAGTGTCCTTGGGCAAGACACTGAACCCCAAATTACCTCCGATGAGTCGGTCGGTGTGAGCTTGCCACCATTGGTGTGAATGTGGGAAGTGAGGACGCTGGCGTCGACTGTTCGCCGCTTCACCTCCCAATGTATGAATGTTAATGGACCATTGTAAAGTGCTTTGAGCACTTGAAAAAGCGCTATAAAAATGCAATCCATTATTATTATTATCAGAACTGTTGATACGGTAAACATACATACGTGAGCTAACATAGGGAGTGGTTGCACACTCAAAAAAAGAAAGATTTTTTTTTTAATGATTAGTTCTCCTGAAGGTTCTGAGAACCTTATCTGACAGTGAGCTGTACTGTGTGGGATCAAATCCACTAATCCAGAACCTGTGAAACACGAAACACGTGACACATCACGGCTCACATTGGTTCTTGCAGTCGAAAAGAGCTACAGCATTTGACTCACTAAATGTGCTTTATAGCTTGTGCTGTCGGTGAGATTAGCTCTGTTCAGCTTTTACATTGTACACTTTGTGGCAGATAATCTTGGAAGCCAGGGGTACGAACGAGACGGATGGATCCCTTTCCCTAGATGACATCTACATCATGAGGAACACGGGTTGTACCGACCTAGTCCCAACTACCACCCCAAATCCTACAAGCCCCACCATCACCACCCCCTCTGCCACTTTCACGGACTGTACCTTTGAGCAAGGTGAAACACAACAACACACAGTTTTAGCACAGCATAGAAACACAACACATGGGCGCCCGCCGGCCTAGTGGTCCAGGCGCATGCCACATAATAGGCTGTTTTTAATGACGACCTTTTCTGCGTGTCTCTCCCCTTCTCTCTCTCCCTCCTTCCTGTCTGTTTTCACTGTAGCTAAGGCACAAAAGCCCAAAACAAATCTTTAAAATAAAAAAGAAACACAACACTGCAAAGCCTCAAGAGGCCTCATACAAAAAGAACAAATGTTCCGTGCTCTGCCTGTGTTTCATGGCCGCCTCAATGCTTTTCCAATGGAAGTCACATGGTTTGACCAAACACTTGTGTTTGATTGGGGGGAGGGGGGCAATCAAACACAAGTGTTTGACTTCCATTGGAAAAGCATTGAGGTGTCCATGAAACACAGGCAGATCACAGAACATGTGTTCTTTATGTGTGTACCAGGCCCGACAAGGCACACCACACCACACCACACCACACCACACCACAACACAACACAGATATAACTTGAAAGGGTTGGTCCCAGGAGTGCATATTTTCACCAGGTTGGTGGGCTCAGCCTAGCAGACATTATGCACTGTTAGAGGTACTGTATAATACAGTGCACATGGCAGCAACAATGCCACAGTTTGTAGTAAATAATATGTGTCGGACTCGTATTTAAATAATATTTCAGTGTATTCCAGAGTGTTCCTCGTACTCTTTTAAAAAATCTCTTCCTTGTAAGTCAGGTCTGTGTAACTGGGTCCAGGAGACCACTGATGATGATACGAACTGGGACCTCCTTACTGGGCTTCAGGTAGACCAACCCTGGGATGGACCTCTGTATGATCACACCATGTTAAACGTCCAAGGTACCAACATACAACTATTGACATTGCTACTATAAACTTTCCAAAACAAAATGTTTGTTTGTGCCCCTCTGTGCACCCATGATCAGGTGTCGTCAGGAAAAAATATTCGTGGTATAGCAGAAATGTCTGTCGTATTTCCCCCGTAGGCTATTCAGTGCTTTAAAGATATTGCTGTGTGTTCTGGATTACAATCTGGCCATTGTTCAAGTCCTGCATGCTCTTTCCTGTTCATGACTTTTAACAAGGGTCCTACTTGCTGTTGAATGGCTCTGGGTCTATGGATGGTGAGAGGGCAGTCATTTCTCTCCCTATGAAAGCTCAAACATCAACTGTCTGTGTTGGATTCTGGTATTACATGCTGGGACCATCCATATCCAGTCTGGATCTACTGGTTCGAAACGTATGTATTGTAAACCACTGTAACCATACTACTGTAACAGAGCCAACGTTTGACTTGTGAAATACGACAGGTTCAGTAGAGAGCCTTGATCAGATACTGTTGTTATAGACATCCTCAAAATGGCTGGTGTGGAATCGTCGAGGGAGCCAAGATTTTGAATGGATGAATGCCCAGGTGACCATCAATGTGAACAATATGGTGGAGGTAAGGTTTTGATTAATTGAATATACATATGGAAACAAGAAAACTGGACTTTTTTTGTTATCTTTTAGACCAAATGTATGATTGTACTCGTGCTGTTTGCCATCAGAACCTTTTTGCCATCAGAGTTGCTATGGATTTAAAATAAAATTAGTTATTTATTTATTTCTTATCGCACCTCCATCTACTGTACGTGTACATTTGTATACTACAATTTGTTTCCTTTGTATCTTCTGACTTTTGGAACAATTTTTGTACGTGTATTGTGTTTTTTATTATGGCAAGGCTCTGCAGGGGCCTAGCCCCTTAGAAGAGGGTTGGTTTGTCTGTGAATCTCACAAAGCACTGGACCTGAAACCTTGCCCATCTTTTGTCATATGTCATAGATATAGAACAGAATGATTAGATAACTGATATCACAGGCCACATGAAGTCTGCTTACAACGCTATCGACATTTGAGCCATCCCATTCTTTTTTCATAGCTTTATTTTGTGAATGTGTCTTTGCAAAAATGTATTTCGTTGCTGTCGGGAGTAACCAGTTGAGATTTGAGATTTCTTTGTATAAATTGAACACTCCTTATGTCTGTGTCTTGTTTTGAAAATCTTGAACCAATGAAAAGTAGTAAAGAGCGCTTGGGACAAAACTCCATTAGACCCTCAAACTGTCTGCTAAAACAACTGAGCTAACTCCACCACCTCTCCCCCTCTCATGGAAGTAATTGACAATTATATAAAGTCACAACACCAACTTTGATGAGGCAAAATATAAGGTTTTCTTAATTTCCTGAAAAAAGTACATTTTTAATTTCCTGAAAAATGAACATTTGAACAATGAACATTAATCTTCCCGACAGCAGAGATTTTACAAATGAAATGTATTGTTACTACAGATTATGTTCTCAGTACGTAGGGACGCCAGTAGCCGAGGATTCATAGCCCTCGACGATGTAAAGGTGACGGAGGGAGTCTGTAGTGATCAAAGTAAGACGCAGCCAGAGATTTCACTTTCAATTACATCTTTTCAGATTTAAGAGCACTTAATTTAAGAAAATCTATATAAATGACTTACATTTCTCAACCAGCTCTTCTTTTTCTTCTCCGTCATCCCAGCAGAGGTGTGCGGCTTCGAGTCCGACTTGTGTGACTTTGAGCACTCTCATGTGGGTCGCTGGGATCGCCAGAGAGGAACAAAAGACCGCTTGGACCACACCTATGGAACAGAACATGGTGATGGTGACCTGTGTTTACACAGTAACATATTATCATTACGTGTTTATAATTTAAAACATGAGTGATTTAACCTATTCTTCCTGTATAGGTTTCTACTTGACTGCATCACAGGGTCCGGTGGCTCAGCTACTCACAGCGGAACTCGGTCCAACAGAAGCCATGTGCATACGCTTCTGGTGAGCCCACTGAATCACTATGTGTAGCCTATACCTTATCTAGTTTCCAACCTGAGATCCAGGCCCCGATTTAAAGGGCACCAAAGGTCTATCTAGTTTGAATTCTAAGCCTGCTGCACAACACTGACTTGTAGTATACTGTACTGTAGTGTACACAACACTTTGTATCTCTGTGTGCATGTGTGCATGCGTGCGACCGTGCGTGTAGGTACTGGCTGCCTGCAGCTCAGAGTGATTCCCTCTCTGTTCACCTGTTGAGGAGTAGTGGGGAACAGGAAGGGGCTCTGTGGCGGCGCTCAGGACTGCCCTCTACAGGATGGGAGGTGGCAGAGCTCACTGTGTCGTCCCCCATCCACTTCCGTGTAAGTCGTACTCACTCTGTTAAAATGTAGTAGTAGTAGAAAGTAAGTGCAATAAATCTGTCATGTACGCTCATCAGGTGGTGTTCAAAGCTGCCCGTGGCTCCATGAATTCCACAGTGCAGTTGGACGATGTCTCTATGAAGAACGGGGCCTGCGGTCCCCTGGGCAGCTGTGACTTTGAGACGGGGCAGTGCACCTGGACCAATGTACCCCAGCAGGATGGACATGACTGGGTACAGGCAGATGGACGCTTCCAGGGTCCACCTATAGACCATACCACCCAGACTCCTCAGGGTATGCAGGGTTGTTGTTTAAATCTAAAAGTAAATTATACTTTTACCTGAATGACTGCATTTATTTGTGTTACTGTACATTTTTACTAACTAGTTTTACTAAAAGGTACCGTACAGTATACTGTATTTTTCAGAAGAACTGTGTACACATAAGTTAACTTTATGGCTGCAATTTTCACGTCCACGGTTTCCTCTATACATCTTCTTTTAGGTAAGTTCTTGCTTAGCCCATCCCTTGTCCAGGGCCAAAGCAGTAGGGCTCAGGTGGTCTCAGAATGGATCCAAGTGAAGGACACATCCTCCTGCCTCAGCCTGTGGTACCACACAGACAACAGGTCAGAGTCGGAGCTGCTATTAATCTTACTGTGGTTTAGATACAGGAATACGTGTGCAAGCTAGGAATACATCGGTTAAAAGATACACAGCTTATGAGTGCACTGCTGATTTGGGACAGATTCAGAACAAATTAACATTTTGCACATATATCGGTCCAAAGGATAAAAGACAAATAAGTTCAAGAGCTTACGTATATACAGTAGTACATTGTGGACCTTTGAGCACAAATGTTGCTTGTAGCATTGTCAAGAGTGTGGCTGCTTGAAGCGTTCTTGAGAACCATCATGCGATCGACTTCCTCAGCAATACAGGTCTGCCAAGTCGATAGGATGAGCCGTTCTTTACATTAAGTGAAGGAGAGTCAGGCATACAGAGATTCCTGGAATTTATACTGTATACGTAAATTAGTCAGATGTCATGTTTGCATTTTACTTGTGAGTGCAGTGTAGAATGAGTAATCTTTGAAGCCATTATCTGGTGTTCCAAAGACAAAATGTAATGCTCATGCATTAGGATTTTGATGAAATTACAGAGGATGCACTTTTGAGCCAGTTTCCCCACTAACTTCCTCTGGAAATGCATGGTGTGGTGTCAACTGTCAAATGACTCAATCACTTGCACACTGTGCTGGGAATATATTCTGACACATAAAGGCACAGTGCTGGGAATATTCTGAAACATAATTTTCTGTGTGATAAACTAGAGCATAAGTTGCTAACAATCGGAAATTATTTTTTGCAGTCTTTGCACATATCTCATTTGTTATTTTACAGTGAATCAGCAACATTGCGTGTGTACGTACGCTCAGGGCCAAGTGAGGAGGAGCTACTTTTCCAGACCAACAGGAGTGGACCAAGTTGGACCAGCTTTTCTGAGTCCATTGTGACTACACCATTATTCCAGGTGTGCTAATAGTTACATATAAATATCCCTTTTATATGTACAATAATAGTATGTTTTCTCACAATCCAAGCCTTTCTTGAAGCATATATTAAAGCATAATTCATATGGGTGATATGATTACTCATCTCACGACCAGGTATTGATTGAGGCAGAATCCACAAACAGTGGATATGTTGCTATTGATGACATCGCTGTTACATCAGGCCTTTGTCCAGGTACAGCTTTAAGTCATGTTTCTGCTTTTTTTTCTTTCTTTTTTCATGTTTCCTTTTTATGTACTACTGTAGCATAAATAAAGTGTAGACCTCCAGTCATTCCTTACTGTACATAACCGTGTAACACTTATAATGTTCGCATACTTGACCGAAGTCCTCCAGGGGTCTACGTGGTCCCCTGCTTTTTGCCTCTACTCCAAATCTATTCTCTGAAAATAGGTGAGCTACAGTACAAGCTCACAATTCGTTACATTGCAACACGTTGAGAGCTTGTACAGTAGATCATCTACAGTATTTTTGCCATATATTTACCCTCTGAGTAGGTAAGGTACGCCATAGGGTTCATGTAGATAACTCTATACCTTCCAATATCTTCCCCTGATAGTTAATGAAACAAGTGGAGCATTCACTGGCTGTTCCTTTGAGAATGACACATGTGGATGGGAAGACATGAGTGCTGGCCAGTTCAAGTGGCTGAGAGGCAGGAATGCTACTGACAATGCAGGACCATCTCTAGATCACACACTGGGCACTGAGTTTGGTAAGACCATGCCCTATCTTATTTCTTATTGAATTCCAACTGTACATTTCTTAAGCCTTTAAGACTGTACTGTAGGCCTACTACAATAATCCACTCTAATGGCAGCACCGTAGCTGTGGCCTTGTGCCTCTGAAATGTGTCTGTCCTTCTCTGATTGGTCCAGGCTGGTACATGGCAGTGGTGGAACACATAGGACCGGAGGGCAGCGCTGCTTCCCTGAACAGCCCCACAATGCAAGAGGCCAGCTCCACCTGCACACTGCATTTTTACTATCATATGTATGGAGGTGTGTTAAAATACCAATAAAACCTTTAGCTAGTGAAGCAAGTGCATGTATACAGTAATTTGTTCTTCCTGTGAGCTCACAAACGAACTAGTTTGTCGTCACAGGTGTACGAGGTGAACTGAAGGTGTCTCTGAAGCAGGACTCCAGAGACACTCTGCTGTGGTGGCAGTCAGGAGACCAGGGGGACTCATGGCGTCATGGCGAGGTTGCAGTGGGTCGGACGCCAGACCACTTCACCATCGCGTTCGAAGCCACTGGAACCTTCATCGCCATCGATGACGTGGACTTCTCCAACTGCACCCTACCAGGTTGACAAAAAAAAACACACACACAATAATACTATAGTACCTGGTTTATACTTGGTTGCCGTATACTTGCTATTAGGGACTGCACACAGAAAATAGCAGATTTACAGATATTAGGCTTCCGGACATCAGGCATCATGTAGTCCTACAGTACGTAATGTGGTTCCTTCCAGAGCCCCAGGCCAGGTGCCCAGAGGACATGTTTACCTGCAATAACAAAGTGTGTGTGGAGCACAGCCGCGTGTGTGACTTCAGCGATGACTGTGGCGATGAGTCCGATGAGATCGGCTGTGGTAAGTAGTAACTTGTAACAGCCATAATGGTTGAAATGCTGAATGTCAGCGATAGTGTTTAATACCGGTACATTGTAGTCTACCGTAGTTCAAGTTCAGCTTTGGTTTGTTTGTTTGTTTGTTTGTTTGTTTGTTTGTTTGTTTGTTTGTTTAGTACCATTGTCACAATCACAGTCATTTGTGACTCCCATTATGTTGCTTTTTATGTTTAACATTAATTTATATCTTTTCATGGCATTTTACTGATGCATGACATGAAAGCCATTCGAGAACCCATGGAACCAGTTCTTGGAACTTTCAAACAATGCATTCAACTGCTTTCAATTGCATACAATTGTAACAATATGCCTGTTTTCCTAAATTGCCGAAACGCTGACTATTATGTGGAGACGTGACAATTGAAGACATCTCAGAGCATCATCTGAGACCACAGTCATTATGCTGTGCTTGTTTCTAGCGTATAGTCTACTACTCTGCTTTCTTCCCATTTGTTTCTGCTATAACACAGACCAACAGGGCGTGAGGGATCGCTGCAGCTTTGAGGAAGGCCTCTGTTCCTGGAACAGGAGTGAGGTGGACATCCTCGGGATGCATTGGACACATATGAGTGGGGAGACCGCCTGGCCCGGCCGCGGGCCTCCCAGAGATCACACTCTCAACACTGACGCAGGTGAGGAATCCTGCTGTATTGTGTCGACTCTGTCAGTTGACAGCCGTCCAGCACAGTTTCTTCTTAGATAAAAAGAGAGGATCTGGGCACTCAAAGTTAAAAACAAGGAAAGCCTTTATTAACTTCCAACATGTTTCTACCCTAACAGGTCTTCATCAGGGTAAGAAAGGCCCTGATGAAGACCTGTTAGGGTCCTCTCTTTTTAGCTATGTCTTGATCCCGTTTTTGAACCGTGTGAGCACCTTTTTACTATTATCACCTTTTGTTATCTCCGCTGAGCACCTGGTTAGTTCCTCTTTTTCTACAGTTTCTTCTTAGGCGATTGAATGAAAGAATTATTAAGTTGATTAAAGGAAATAATTAAATGAACATTTAAAAATAATGCAAGGTACTGTATATTTGACATGACCATTTCCATTGTTATTTTTCCAGGTCATTTTATCATCCCTGGGCCTGCCCTGACTGAGAAAGGTCAGATGTCTGAGATACTCTCTGGCACCTTACTACCCAGCACCAACTGTACTGTAAGTACAGATTTGTGTATCTATGTTGGGAGTAGGCTACTGCTAAACCTCTCTCTTAGTGCATGTAAGCATCAGTCTTAACTATATCTGCCGATATCGATTTTTCAATCCAATATTTATATTTTTGAGCTCCTATATATGGCTTTAATGTTTTTTAAACAATGCTTGTTTAAGAAAACACCATAGACAATAAAAAGTTTGTTTTGAGTCCGAAAAACAAACATTATCACCCGTTGCTTAAACAAACATTATGTTGTAATCGATGTTGTAAGATCATAAGAGCTCCCCTCACTTTACACAGGTGTGATTTTTATATAACAATTATGCCATCACAATAGTACAATATCCAAAATCACATAGAATGGATCATAATATCCATTCTAATATCATGACATTGACATAATATTGATATGGGGATGTTCCGATCACTGTTTTTGCTCCCGATCTGATCATTTGAAAATGGCGTGATCGGCCCTGATTTCTGATCACTTGATTGGATTGGATCTACAGCTTGTAGAGTTATGACCTCTATGGCCTCTGGCTAGGACAGACAAGGAGAAGTAGTACTGTACATAACCAGCACTGAATAGTTCGGCCACATGGGCTCCATGTGGTTCCATTGCATATCTTTATGCTTACAGTAGCTGTACCTAGTAGTAGGCTACCATGAGTATATCTACAGTATATGTACATAGTCTATGTATTAATTAGACTGATGAGCGTAAGTTGGCAGCGGAAGCTAATGGGGATCTGAATAAAGAATAAACGATTACACATCCACATGACATCACTTACTGTATTAAATTACAGTACATGATTGCTCCTCGCGTTCTCATTTTCACTGCTTAGAAAAACTGGAACCAAAAGCATAATTATTCTTTACTGTGGTCTGTCCACGTGCAGGTTAGGTTCTACTTCTACAGTCTGTATGATCTGACAGGAACGCTTACGGTGCGTTCCAGGACGTATCAGTCTGGCGTCGGGGACACAGTGCTGTGGCTCAAAGGTCAATCACACAGCTACAGTTGGCAGAGGGCAGAGGTCACCCTCACATCCACCACCAATAGCAAGGTCAGTGAATCTCTGATTTAGAAAAGCAGTGGTTCTCAAACGCTCTTTTTTTTTGGGACACTATAGCCCCTCCAATGCACCAATGCATGGCTTGGCTGTCATTTCAAAAACTCTGAAAGTATACAAATGGAACCAAAATGTTTGCTTTCATTGGATCATCACACTTAAGAATATATGATACAATTGTTTCTATCTTATTTTTTACTGTAATATGAAATGGCACATAAAATCAACTATAGTGACACAGATTGTTTTGGCCATGAGTAATAGCCAAACTGGTGATGGACACTGTGTGTTGTGTAATATCCCTGAAGCCTTCAGATGAACCCAGTAAACCTATTGGGTTAGGTTAAGGACATGGTTCAATCTACTCCCTCCTTAAGGTACATAGGTCATTGCTGTGAACGTGACTGTACTCTAGTATGTGTGTCAGTTTGCATGTGTAGCTCGCTCAACAGTAGCAATAAAACTGCATCCACGCCATTCATGGCCTCGGCTTGTTTCTGGTATGATTCATCAGTCACTTGCATGTAGGGTGACCAGATGTCCCCCTTTGCGTGGGACAGTCCTTCATTTCAAATACTATTCAAGCGTCCCACATATTGAGACCCGTCCCACATGGTGACTGGCAGTCATCAGTGTTCAAATGCCCTAATAGTTAGTCCCCCTAATAGTTGGCTTCCTGTTATAAAGCTCTCTCATTGTCTCTTTTCCTTAGATGTGTTTTTGGCTGTGTGAAGCACAGCCTTACAAATCCTGATTCATTCTGCCGTTTTACTTTGCCGCTCATTGGTCAGGCTGTCATTTGTCCCGGGTTTACAGCCCGCTCATTGGCTCCTTGGCTGAGTTGACGGCTCGCTTGACATACTG
>OOFJ01095432.1:0-12203 GCA_900323375.1 Benthosema glaciale
GAAGCAAGTCACAGTCATACTCTAAAATGCCACGGAACAATCTGAGTGCCTTCGGCAGCGTACTGCTTCTCATTTACAGCCCAGTGTCACATTTCTTATCTGTCCTGCTCAGATGGAATCGCACAGCCCCCAAGCGGGGACCTGTGACGTTTACGCTGCTCTAGGATCTGATCTCTTTTCTGTAGGGCTGTAGAGGTTCCAATTCAAAACCGTTTTAACACGAGACCCAAAAGAGGAATTTGATGTTTCCCTTGGACCCAAAGTAGTCACCATAATCTGCTATTTTTACTGATTCAATGTTTTCTTTTTTCTTTTACATTCATGGAATTTAATAATTATTATTTTTTTATTTATGAAATTATTTTGAAAAATGTTTTACTTTTTTTTATTGATGAACATTTGAATATTAACCCGTGACCCAGAAAAATAGGTCCATGACCCACAAATGCGTCCCAACTCAGTGTTTAGGAAACAGTACAATATACGGTGTATCACCACAAGTAGTTTACTGTGTAGAGTACACAGTTATACATTTATAATCTTTGCTCTTGAACCATTATAATTATGAGCTCACTGTTGAGTGAGCTGACTTGCTTCCATTTTCTGATTTATAACTTGCATTCCAAGTTTATGTACTTGAAAACTCCTCTGATAATTATTTTACAGTATACTGTATGAGCAGTATTCAACTGACCAGAATTAACTGAAATGACATTTGTTTGACTTTGGGAAGTCCCTAATTCCACAACAAAGTTGTACAGGCCTAAATGTTAATTTGTTTTATTTGTACAAAGGATTCTCTCTTGTATCTGCCACCTGAGTGGCTTTGCAAAACCTGTGGCGATGGCTCTTTTGAAAAACAACATAGCCTACCCATCATGTATCAAAAGTTTTGAGTATTTATGAATGCATTCACTGTGTTATTAAAGAAGTTCAAACTTCTGTGCAGTCTGTTTGGGTTTACAATTTGTAATTTGTAGTTGGCCATCAATATCTTCAGTCACAATGAGAAATCAATGGGAACTTTGAAGAGAACAAATACGGTGGTAAAAGTAGGCTACATAAACTCAAAGTACTGTACTTGAAGGACAAACGAAGGTTCAGGTTTTAGGTTCATGTATATGATGCATCGCCATGTTTTTGTTAAATTGCTCTGAATGAAGCGTCTGATAAATGCCAAAATTGTAATTGTAAATTGTAGGTTGTTAATAATAGAGAGAGTAAAAGTAAAAATTGTATTTATTTTTACATTTATTATATTTTTTCATTTACTGCTTTCTTTTGTTTTAGCGATTTTTGTGATATGTTTTGACTGGGGGCAGAGGCATTCGTGATTTCTTTATTTTTCTCTATTATGATCTACTATATTCCTATTAGACGTAGACCCCAGGAACCCCCCAGGATCTGGCCACAAAAGATCACGGGATCTATTGAATGTGAAGCAGGAGGTGACAGACTGACTGAGCCCCCTAGTACCTCCCTCTTCAGATTCAATACATCTTTGTGGATTAGCCTAGAACAGTTGCGATATTCTCTCCTAAATGAAGTGCACACATATTTTAGCAAGGTCCTAGACCTATAGAAGTCACTTTTTTCTAAGCCATGTTCCTTCTGTACAGATTCAATGATCTTGAGTGCCCCCTTGTGTACAAAAGTGTGGTAATTTGTTACACCACTTTTTCCCCCTTTTTTGTGTAGTTACCTTGCCATGATGTAATTACAAATGTGGACAAGAAATTAAAAAAACAAAACAGATGTTCCAGTGATTATAAATTGAAAAACAGCTCTCAAAGTCACGCTTTTAGTATGTAAACAAGCACAAACAATGTTGATTCAGACACTATAGAGCATCACCAAAACTCATGCATTTTCTTTTCCATAAAAATGTTAACTTCCTGTTGATTTGATTTGTGGATCCGGATCCAGATCTTCAAATAGTAAAATCAACAGGATTTGTAAGTCAATGAAGGGCATATTTTGAATTATCAATTTGTAATCACTGGAAAATGTTATTTTATTTCTTGTCCACATTTGGACTTACATCATGGCAAGGTAACTACAGAAAAAAAAACTCTAAAAAAGTGGTGTTACCCTTTAACCCAGCTCTTGACAATCTGTTCTGTTTGGGATCAAATTTGTCGACCCTGTCTGTCGTATAAAGTATACACACCATCTCAGATCTCAGCATTCTGGTCCAAATTTAAGGATTTCTCTTGTGTTTGTTTCTTGCCAAATGAATGATGTATTGATCCAGCTAGGTGTAGCAGGATGGGCGTTGTCTACCACTCTGCCCATGGTCCATCTTCCTTTACCTCTATAGGGCTCATACTCATCAGTTGGCTAAGCGAAGCTAGCTGATTGACTGCAGTACTTAAATAAACAACCCCCAGTTTCAGTTCACTATTTATTTATTTTATTTTTAATCTTTTGCTTATAAGAGTTTAAGCATTTGGATTTAGTTAGCATTTTTGAGGGAGTGCATTGCTGTCTCATTACTTGCGTGAGCGGAGTGTGCACAAGTACTGTTTTCACGACCGTGTTTGTTTTGTTGCAGGTCGGTTTCTCGAACCTCGATTAGTTGGATGCGTTGATGATGTAATGGTGGTGTAATTGAGATATTAATCGTTATTGGTTGAGAGTGCCCCTTTATAAATAAAACTACCCTTCATTCCCTTTAAAACATTCTTGATTTCAATCATCTACATAATACATAAACAGTATGGTACAGTATGGTACCGTATGGTATGTATGATGACGACAACAAGATACGCCACAAGATCTTATAAATCACAATCAACAGTGTGGTAGGGTAATTGTAGTCGGGTTTAATCAGTAATCAGTGTGAGAAAGGCTAAAACATGAATCAATTGATTAAGAGTGCCCTATGTAATGATGTATACTGTATGTATATATGGTATAGTACGTAAGATAGGAAGGCAAAATACGTCACAGCGTTCTATAAAGTATAAAACTAGGAGGAGAGAGGAGATAACTGGTTATAATAGAGCTCTGCTCTATTAGGCCATGGCCTACTTGTGTGCAATGTGCAAGTTGGCACTCGACACTCGAGTGCAGTTCTAGTTAGGATCTGTTTTGTCTTCAATGAAAGTTTGTGAAAAGTTGTTTGTTGTGTTGTTGAGATGCACCCAGCAGGTACAAACCAGGGTTCGCTCATACCAGCAGTTAACATCAAGGCAGGGAAGACTTCATTCGGGAACAATGAAAGTTGGGAATACATCTGTGTCCCGTTTATTCCCATAATACAGTATGGACATTTTGGCATATAAAGAGTTCCATAAAGAGTTTGGGCATGTCTAACACATGCCTAAATATGGAGTTTAGGCCAGTCTACATCATTAATACTATGTCATCATAGTAATGCCCCCTCTCCACATGGCGTCAGCCCCGTCACAGTCGCCCTCCCTCTGTCTTCCTATTGGTTGACCCACATGATGTCACAGCCCAGAGAGCAAGTGAAACTGGGAATAATTACGATAATAGTGGACTCGCTACTCGAGCCCACAATTAAGTCAAGTATTGCGGAAAAAGCCCCAAGGACTGTGGTCCTATGCAGTAGTCGATATTGAGCAGAGCGCCCACATTGGTCGAATCAACGGTTATGGAAAACTGTATCTCCATAATGCCTATATGGGCATATTGGTCGGATGACTGGCTCGGGTCCTCAGCGGTGCATAAAATCCACAGGGTTCATTTAAAATCCACAGTGTACAAATTTACAGAGTTACAGACCTGTAAAGGTCCATGTTGAGAACCACCAGAAACATAAGAAACAAGTCCATATTTGGCCAATGGTTTGTGCTACGTCTGTGCTCACGTCACGCCTAAGGCATTATAGCCTATCATATAAAGACGGTCTAGCCTGTCATATAAAGACTGTCTAGCAGATTACCGCGACTGGAAGATGGCTGACTGCAACGCCCTCATTGACAGGTTACATTCAATAGTGAAGCGTGATGTCCAGGAGAGTGATGAGGAGGCGGTCCGTGAAAAGGAGCTGTGCATCCTTGAGTTGGGGCGTCTGCTGGCCAAGACCGGACAGGCCGCAGAGCTTGGTGGTCTGCTGAAGTATGTGCGTCCCTTCCTCAACTCCATCTCCAAGGCCAAAGCAGTGCAGATGGTGCGCTCGCTGCTGGACCTCCTGCTGGACATGGAGGCCGCCACGGGCCAGGAGGTGGAGCTCTGCCTGGAGTGCATCGAGTGGGCGAAGACAGAGAAGAGGACCTTCCTCAGACAGGCACTGGAGGCTCGTCTTGTCTCGCTGTATGTTGACACAAAGCGTTACCAGGAAGCACTGCATTTAGGCTCCCAGCTGCTGCAGGAGCTGAAGAAGATGGACGACAAGGCCCTACTGGTGGATGTTCAGCTGTTAGAGAGTAAAACATACCACGCCCTCAGCAACCTGCCCAAGGCTCGCGCCGCCCTCACCTCCGCCAGGACCACCGCCAACGCCATCTACTGCCCGCCCAAACTACAGGCCTCACTGGACATGCAATCAGGGATCATCCATGCGGCGGAGGAGAAGGATTGGAAGACGGCCTACTCGTACTTCTACGAAGCCTTCGAGGGCTACGATTCCATTGCCAGCCCCAGAGCTATCACTGCTCTCAAATACATGCTGCTCTGCAAAATCATGCTCAATGCAGCGGAAGATGTGCAGGCTTTGATTAGTGGGAAGCTGGCGCTGCGGTATGCAGGCCGACAGATAGACTCATTGAAGTCAGTGGCACAAGCAAGCAAGAACAGGTCTCTGGCTGACTTTGAAAAGGCACTAACAGAGTACAGAGCAGAACTGAGCGATGACATCATCAGTACCCACCTGACCAAACTCTACGACAACCTGCTGGAGCAGAACCTCATCAGGGTCATAGAGCCATTCTCCAGGGTCCAGATAGCACACATTTCCACCCTCATCAAACTCCCTAAGGGAGATGTGGAGAAGAAGTTGTCACAGATGATTCTGGATAAGAAGTTTCACGGCATTTTGGACCAAGGCGAAGGTTTGTTGATCATCTTTGATGAGCCACTGGTGGACAAGACGTACAAAGCAGCCCTGGAGACCATTCAGAACATGAGCAAGGTGGTCGACTCCCTCTACAACAAAGCCAAGAAGCTCACATAGTTAGACACCGTTGACCATCTGTCTCACTGTGCTGACTCCTGTGACAGGAGAACAGTCATACCTGCACAAGAGACTGATTCTATACCTGGTGAGTCATAGGATCACGGTCATACCTGCACAAGAGACTGATTCTATATCTGCCACTGTAAATGTCTGTATACCCGCACAAGAATCATATTCTGCCTAATTTTATTTCTATTTGACATTGTGCATGTTTCCCTTGTTTTTTCCCCTCTATTCTTATGACTTTGTTTTAAACTACAAACGCTGGGTGCCTCTTTAAACCAGTATGTGGTGTGACCAAAAACAATTGTTGAAATTGGCCATAACTTCACTTCCTCCTGTCTGGAGGATGGATGATTTTACTTCAACCCAACAAGCAAGAAAATATACCAAGCCAACGAAAAAACATTAAAAAAACAAACATAGAAAACAACAAGAATGACAACAAAAACAGACCAACTGACTGACAAGACTTGTATGGTCTGCCTTACTCCTTTCCTCTGTTCCTTTTAAGTCTGCGTCTCACCTGTTCCGATTCTTGCTCCCTCCGTTTTGATTTTCTTTTTCTTGTCAACTTCCTTTGATCCCCTCTTCAATCTGATCCCACTATCTATTTGAGGGGCCATAGCCCCTATATGTCCAGCGTTTGGTGTGTGTGTGTGTGTGTGTGTGTGTGTGTGTGTGTGTGTGTGTGTGTGTGTGTGTGTGTGTGTGTGTGTGTGTGTGTGTGTGTGTGTGTGTGTGTGTGTGTGTTACTGCTAACACAAACGTTGTCCTACACAAACATTAACTCCCATTGACAATGAATGGACAATTTTGAGTGTTCGTGTAAACACAAACATTGCCTAACACAAACATTGAAGACGAAGGTGAGGATGATTGGCCGGAATGGTATGATGATGTACGATGATAAGATCGCCCCTCACTTCTCATGGGTGTGAGTTTTGAGGGGCGCCAACCCCTCCTACATACAGCTTTAATATTTGTTTTTCAACAGTGTTCGCACGGGTGTGATTTTTTACTTTAAACAACTATTCCATGGACCCTGATAACCCTGACAAATAAAACCTCACACGGTGAAACCCATCAGGCTTTACCACATAAAGAAGACAAGTGCACTCTGTCGAGTGTCAACTTGCACATTTCGGCCTACTTGTGCGCAAGCAGAGCGAAAGTACTCACTTAATTTCTACATTTTGCGACATATACAACTAATAACTTCTTATATTTAACTGGCCTTTCTCACATACACTGATTACTGATTAAACCTGTGATGTCGTCATCATACATACCATATATAAGAAAATAAAAGGTAGTTTTATTTTTACAAGGACACTTTTAACCAATAAAGATTAGTATCTCAATTACACCACCATTACATCATCAACTCATCCAACCAATCGAGGTTTGGGACAAATCAAACATGTCCCGAATTGTCACTAAACAAACATGTCCCGTATTGTCACTAAACAAACATAGTCGCGAAAACAGTGTAATAATACATATTATGTTTTAATGCTCAACAGGTCTATTTGTTTTAATACTGACCAACGGATTAGATATCCAATCTACAGGCTTGTATGGAGCTTAAAATAAAGCAGAGGACAAAGCCTTGCAAAGAGGAAAGTAAGCAGTGTAAAATGACACGAGCCCCACATACGCACCTGCTGAAGGGGCGAGTCGTCCGGTATTCGCGCGATCACACCATGTGCGTCAAGTCACGTATTCTTTCAATAATCAGACTTTAATAGCCGAGATCCAATTGATATCAATGATACGAGCTAACACTAGGTGCTTCAATAAGCCCTGCAATACACAAGGCTTTTCAAAACGTGCATATATGTTGCGCGCGTAAATTGCATTGGAAAGATCCAACTGATCATGATACCAGCTACATCAGGCGTGCTGGATACGTGAGCCCTGCATACACAGGCGCACTTTGAAAAGCCTGGTGTAGCTCGGCCGTGCACATGTGTGCGCTTTGAAAAGCCTGCTTATATTGTGCGCGTAGAGTACATTGGAAAGATCCAACTAGAAGTCACAATTACCTCTCTCTTTTGAACAATCAAAATGGCCGGTTTCAACTTATATGGCTCATATGGCAAAAACGTTATGCAAAGCTCGGCCGATCACAGCGCAAAGTGATACGGAATGTATGTAGCCTATTATTAGATAGATTTGATAGATATAGCTAGAGTACAATATTTGTCTCTGAGATGTGGAGTTATAGAGAATTGGAAATACTCCAAGTAAAAGACCCTCAAAATGTAGGCCTACTTAGTTGCTTTCCACCTCTGCAGGTGGCCACGTGTGAATTCCACCTGAGGCCCATTGGTGCTGGGGGGCCTCTTTCCATTGTGATCAAAAGAATGAAGGCGGTTCTTCGGTTCAGAAGATATTAACACAGTGGTCAGTGTTGTTAACAGTTGAGGAGCACCACTCAAGCGTGGTTCAGCCAGGACACCTGTCTCTTCTCTCTACCTTGGTTTCCTGTCCATACTCTACTATCTATTCTAATAATAAAAATCACAGTGTGAAGTGAGGGGTGCCCTTTTTCCCTTTGTTTCTTTCCTTTATCCATCCTTTCTTTCCAACAAAGTTAGTTACACATAATGTGATGACAGGTATCTTAAATAAACATTAAAGTCCATAAACTTAATTGGCTTGCAAATGATTTCAGTCATAAGTACCCCAAATAAAATCCCTTTCCAAAACTAGAACTGCACTCTGTCAAGTGCCAACTCCCATTGCACACAAGTAGGCCATACATTGGCCAACTCATATACTACACCGAAAGTGTTAATTACATCACCATTACATCACCATCAAATCCAGCCAATCAATGGGACAGTACTGCACGAGCAGAGCGCAAGTAGCCCACAAGTGTATAATCTCATACTGGCCAATCAGAACGCCTGTTGCCACAAATTTACATTTATGTCATATTTGGCGGACATTTGGCCTAATTTCTCCTTTCATTGTCAATGGCAAATATTGAGACTTGTGGCTTCAAAAGCTGTATATCAGAAATGTGCTCTGTTAGCTCTCATGGACAGGCGGGGAGCGAAACATAGTCTCTCTCTGTCACGCCTTTGGTCTGGCGGAGACGAAATAGACCTGCTGGCTGAGATAATAATAAATAATTAATAATAATAATAATAATAATAATAATAATAATAATAATAATAATAATAATAATAATAATAATAATAATAATAATAATAATAATAATAATAATAATAGATAAACAAAACAAGATAGAGTCTAATAACGGTGTCGCTCGCTCCTATTTGGATCTCAGACTTCATGAGGCCAGCCAGTGATAGAGATAGCGTCGAGAGAGTGATGATTTTGGTCCCAATTTTAGGAGTTCCCAACTGACTTCCATTGTGCAAAATTAGATCAAGGTTTGTTCTGCTACACGCCCCTCACACCTAGCCCCCCTCTCACTACTTCTCTCTCTCTATTGGAACCCCAACACCTGCCATTTGATTACGTCTTAACCAGTCCACTTTTCACAGTCAGTTCACACTGTTCAGACACAGGTATCTAGATACAGATAGAGATCTCCATAACCATTATGGGCACAAAAGGACAAAAGGACACAAGGACAGTTAAAACGAGTGCTATGACAACGGTTATTGCATACCGAGTTCCCAACTTGCATAGTTCCCCAGTAGGCTGGTGGCAGACGGGCACATGCCCTTTATAGAGTGACACATTTTAAAAAATCACACTTGTGTGAAGTGAGGGGCAGCCACTGTATTTATATTGGCCACATGACATCTTGCATTGTCATTTAGTGCCCTAAACAAACATTAAAGTCTGTAGACTTGGCTGGGAAACAATTTACATCATAAGTGCTCTGAACTGACATTAAAAATCACACACGTGTGAAGAGAGGGGCGCTCTTATCATCATACATCATGTCATTCTAGCCAGTCACAATTTGCGTCCTCACTTTCCCGTCTTCACCTTTCTGCCCTCACTTATATCTTCAATATGTACTTTGCTCAGCCAATCAAATAATCCCCATGGGGTGATCAGCCAATCACAAGCCAATATTAGTTTTTACACAAACTCGTAAAGCTGGGCATAGGAGGGTCTAACACGCCTCAAAAAATATAAAACATACAGGAAACAAATAAGTGTAGAGACATCTTTAGCCTAATGACAGCATGGGCAATGTTTCTCCTCGTCATGTTCCTCCGTCTTTTTCAGACTGGCTGCTCCTGCTCCTGCTCCTGCTCCTGTTCCTGTTCCTGTTGCTGTTGCTGTTGCTGTTGCTGTTGCTGTTCCTGTTCCTGTTCCTGTTCCTGTTTCTGTTCATGTCCATGTTCATGTTCCTTCTCCCCCGCCGGCTTACCCACGCAGCATGGACAATCATCGCCCTCCTCGTGTTCTTCTTCTTCTTCCTCTACCTCTATGTCTTCGTCTTTTTCGTCTTCGCAAACGCCACTCATTTCCTCATCCTGTTTTCTTCTGATCGAAGCCTGGGTATTGTGAACCTCCTTGATGTGCATCAGGTGTTTCGAGAGTTCTGAACACCTCTTAGTAAAATCTTCATTTAACTTTCTACTTTTGCCCAGCTCAGTATTGGTTTGGTCCAGTTCATCCTGGAGAGCCTTTTCTTTCTGATAGCTTTCAGTAAGGACCCGCTTGTGCTCATCCTTCAACAACTTCTCCTGTTCAAGCCACTCCTTCCTTTGCTGTTCCCATTTCTTTTTCTTCTCATCCATAGACTTACTGAGTTTCATCATCTCTTCATCCTTCTTAGAAAGAGACCCTTTGAGGGTGGAGATCTCTGTGTCCCTCTCAGAAACAGTCTCTTTGAGGCCAGTGATTTCTACCTCGTTCTTAGACAGAGTCTCTTTGAGATCAGCGTTCTCTTCCTCCTTTTTCGTCAGACTGTCTTTGAGCTCGTTATTTTCTACAGTGAGGGCAGTGTTTTCTTCTTCCTTCTCAGCCAGACTTGCTTCAAGGTCTTTGATCTCTTCCTCCTTCTTAGCCAGAGTCCCTTTGAGTTCCTTGTTATCTTTATTGAGTGTGGCGTTTGCTTCTTCCTGCTCAGCCATACTGTTTTTGAGGTCCGCAATCTCTAGGTCCCTCTCGGCCAAAGTCTGTTTGGTTACTTTGAGGGCCGCTCTGTCCTTCTCCAAGAGTTTAATCCTTTGCTCTGCAGTGTACAATTCCGCAACCAATTTCTTCTGCTGTTTCTGCAGTTTCTTTTTAAAATCTTGCTGAATGGTGTTTAACTTATCGTCCTTGTTCCCCTGAGTGGCATCGAGCTGATCTTGCAGTCTTTTCAATTCTAATGCATGCGCCTCGTCGTGTTCTTGTAGCGTGGATTTCAGGCCTAACACCCTTTCTTTATTTTTTGCATTTTTATTCTCTAATTCAGCTTTTATTCGATTCATCTCCTCTATTGTTTCTATCTCCTTCTCCTTCGCCTTTTCCATAACTTTTTCTATTTCATCTAAGAGTCTCTGTTTCTCCTCATTCCATGGCTCATCCTCGGTCTCATCCTCTTCTTTAATTTTCACAGGCTGTGTTTCCTCATACTCTGGCTCTGGATCTGTGGGTGCCTCATCTGTGGGGCTCTCATCGCCGGAAGCCTTGTCCTCAGGTTCCTTCTTTTTTTCAACTTCCTCACCGTCAGGTTTCTTTGGAGGTGCCGCCTTCCGTGTAAGTTTGGGGGACCTGGGAGACATGCTTGACAAGATTCGAAGTAGCCGCTGGTTTTCACTGTCTATACGACGGACTTCCTCATTGGTAAAGGAGTAGTTTTTTCTGGGAGTACTCCCAACCTTCGCACCTGAAGAGGGCTCCATCATTTGCCTTTCACAGTCTATACGACGGACATCATCATTGGTGAAATTATTGTTTTTTCTGTGAGTGCTCCCAGTGCTCAAACCTAAAGATTCTATTATTGTCTTTTCACCACAGTCTACGCAACGGCCCTCATCATTATTGGTTAAGCAGTTGTTCTTATTTGCAACACCAGGCTTTTCCATTTTCACACCTAGGGAGTGTTCCATCATTTGCTCTTAGTATTTTTGAAATATCAAAATATAGAACATCTAATCTATTAAATAGAAACTATAAATTATGAATAACTGTAAACATTATTCAACTCGCTGCTGGATGTCATTATATAGGCTTATGTCTTGGGCGTTCTGTAACAGAGGCCGCACAAACCATTGCCCAAATATGGACTTTGCAGGCAGACGTCCCTGCCTTTCACCATATAATCACTGAAACTAATCAAAATTCCAATCCAAATCATTGAGCAACCTGTGTCTATGATGTTTTATAGCTGCAGAGTGGTGTTTCCAGCAATTGCATTTTGGCCAGGCAAGATGTGTGGGCGGCAAGAGATGTGTTTTTGGACTATGGCGGAAGATTGGGAGTGAGGCTGCAGTTCTGAATGTAATGTTTAAGTGCATTCCATAGTGTTGGAGCCAGAGAGTTTGTGACTGGTGGAGCGTTGTTAGCGTTTTTAATGAAGATACTTCCAGCTTCCCTGTGTGGCAGGATGGACATATCATGGCACGGCCCAGCAACGGTGCTAGCCCTTGTTGGTGCCGGTGGGTTGATTCGGGTCACCGCCCATCCTCCACCCACTTATTAGTGGGTTGATTAATGGCTTTATTAGGTGGCGTTCTGCCCTCTCACAATTTAAACTGACTGTCACAAATACAGTTTTCTTTTTCTCATGTTCAGTCTATACAGTATGGTACAGTACATTACAGTACAGTACAGTATGCTGCAGTACAGTACAGTACAGTACAGTACAGTACAGTACAGTACAGTACAGTACAGTACAGTACAGTACAGTACAGTACAGTACAGTACAGTACAGTACAGTACAGTACAGTACAGTACAGTACAGTACAGTATGCTGCAGTACAGTACAGTACAGTACAGTACAGTACAGTACAGTACAGTACAGTACAGTACAGTACAGTACAGTACAGTACAGTACAGTACAGTATGGTACAGTACAGTACACACTGCGATACCTTCGGAACTCGCCCTGCGGGCGAGTTCCTATGGCACC
>OOFJ01095434.1:0-16469 GCA_900323375.1 Benthosema glaciale
TGTTTATGTGTGTGATCTATGGTATGAAAAAATACTGTGGTGTCCAGGAAGTTGACCTCTGTTGGATGAATTATGTGTTTGATGGTTATGGAAGCATGGTGTGTGTTCAAAATGTGTATAAATGCATCAAACTGTTGTAAGGTGTGTGGCCAGAGTCCTATGATGTCATCTAAAAACCTGTAATACATGGTGGGTTGTAGTGGACACTTTGCCAAGGCCTCTCGCTCCCACTCACTCATATAGATGTTGGCATAAGCAGGTGCAAACTTCTTACCCATAGCCGTGCCCTCCATCTGTAAATAATGTTTATTATTGAATGTGAAATCATTGCAGTTGAGGCTGAGTTCTAATAATTTTAGGACATGTAGACGTATGTATATGTATGTATGTATGTATGTACGGTATGTATGTATGTAGCCTATGTATGTATTGGATGTATGGATGGATGTATGGATGTATGGATGGATGGATGGATGGGTAATGGCATGGTAATTGTCTTAAGATCTCGACGACAGTCGAAGGCTGATTATGATAATGGCATGGTAATGGCATTTTTGTTTCCTTTGAGCCATTATCTGCACTCCCTCACAACAGGTATGCCGTGTGGGTTTCTGTGTAAGGTAATTGCAGGCTAACAGTGGTGCATTGTATTGCACGGTATAGTATGGTATTGCATTGTGTTGCGTTGCATTGTATTGTATGTGCTACAGACTGAAAGCCTGCATCTACCTACTGTGTTTAAACGTCTTGCTCAACATAACTACTGTCCCCCACTATTGACAATCATAATAATGTGAAATGGCTCAGCTGGCTCTGTCTCTGAAAGACGATATTGACGGCCCACACAGTGCAGTGTGTACGTGCATGCGTGCAGCACAGATGTACCATGCATGTGTCGTGTTTTTTTTTTCTTCTTTTTTTGCATAAGTTCCGTACAGTACAGCCTATGCTAGGGTTTCTCAAATTGGGAGCCTTGACTTAAGTCCAGGGGTGCCTCAGTCAGAATGCTTTGATAAATATTTGGAATTTATCAATGTCACTTGAATATTGCCTGTACATTTTCAGGCTACAATACACAAGTCTTCACCAGATATACTGTAGCAGATATACAAGCTCACAACGTTGTTAGCTTGTAGATCGGCTATTTTTGGTGAGTCTTACCCCCAGGATAGGGCTGCTGCGGTTTGAAGTTGTTAAAGGGGTATTGCACCCATTTTCAATATTTCATGTCATTAATATATGTAGGAGCCAAAACTGACCTAAAACACATTTTGAGTGATTTACATAGTATTACTGCATTTTTGGTTATTATTATCATATTATTACAAGGTGACTTAGTGTTATTATTTTTAGTATTTGCATATTATTGTGATCTGTTTACTAATAGGTGGTGTTTATTGCAATACATTTGACACATTTCAAAGTGCTATTATTGTGAGTGATATAATATACCTGTAGGCATAGTAGCTACTGCACATGTGAAATTGACCAGTGACGTCAGACAGGTGAAAGTGATGTTCAGTTGAGCTGATGCAAATAGTTTTTGACCGTAAAACAAGTCGTAAACTTAACTATTTGACATATCGTGCTTTTATTATTTTCATAGATGTTGTTAAGCCAGTTTATTATTTTCAAGACTACGAGGATCATTTTTTGAGAGAAGCTCAGGAGGAATATTGTGTTTTTGGATGGAAATAAGGGCTGGACTTTCAATAAATTCCTATAAAAGTACACAAGGACGATCTCCGCCATTCCTTGGATGTTGTGAGTTATAAGAAATAAGAAGTGGAGAATTATTTAAAGATACGAGTCAATACTATACGTTCTGCTTGGATGCTATTGTGACTAGTCAGATCGCCATTACACCGATGTTGGATTACCACATTCTGTGTGGATTGTTCCCCTATGAGAACTGCTTTTCCTTTGTGGATATACCATGTGGATTGTTACTGTACCTGTGAGTTTTTGCATTATATGTGGTAACCTTATTACATACGTGGACCTGGACCTGGTGTTGTGAAGCTACCTTTTGCGCATTATGCCTAACCATGTACATGGGGAGGCGGTGGTTCAGGGGAAGAGTGGTCAGATGGTAACTGCAAGGTTGCCAGTTCAATCCCGGGCTCCCCCAGAGTTAGTGTCGAAGTGTCCTTGACCAAGACACCGAACCCCTAATAGTTCCTGATATAAATGCACCATTTACATACTTTACATGTTGCTTATTATTTATGCTATAGGTATCTTTCTCTCTCTCTTTGCCCAAACCACCCACTCCTCCAACAAAATAATGGAGTTTGCACAAATTAAATTTCACCCACTGATTTACTGCTGTAAACCTGTGATGTAACAAATACATCTGAAGTAACTGTACAACCTACAATGTGCAAAACACATACTGTACAACTAAAGGACCCCTCTCCAGAATGCATAAGAAGTTAAGAACTGAGACTTAATAACTACTGCAACTACTGTAAGCAGTAGATACCCTACTAGAGCATTGTGCTCCAGAAAGGTTGAAATGTGAAAAGACCCCGGACCCCCCATTTACTGAAAGATGGAGTGTTTTGATGGAGTGTTTTACTTTTTCTGTTTTGTATGTTTATATGGAGTAACATTACTAGTCTAATTAATAGACCCCCAGGTGTTGTTATAGGGAAGAAATATGTCTTCCCTGCGTATTTTTGGTTTCTCAAAAGGCCCAATCGATGCCCAGGTCAAAAGGACCAAGGACTAAAATGACAGTGATAATGTGACATCACAATCTCATCCCCTCCCATAACCTCTCCCCCTTTATCATACAACAGATGTGGGTGCGGCTTCAGTTCAGGTGGATCACCATCCATCACCACCCACCAGGCAAACTTAATTATGTTTTTATGTGGCCACATAAAAACATAATTTTAACACTTTCTGTACACTTTTTTGAAAAAAATATTTCTCCTAGTATAATCACAATACCCGATCACTGCACTTCATCTTTAATACAGGAACAACCAGCATTTACCTTTGGAATCCTCCAGTGCCGATGGGAGGCCAAGGTGTCACTGGTGCTACAAAGGCGGTCATCTAGAAGGCCACAAGAAGAGGGGGAGACACCCAACTGGGGTAGCAGCAGCATGTTGTCATGGCTGTGGCGCTTAGAAAGCTGCAATGACCGATGGCTCTTCCTGTCACCAGGACTGGAGAGGCACAAGGACTGGCTACTGGGTTTGGAGGGCAGCTAGTGACAGGAAAAGATACAAATAACGGTAAGTGTCTGAGTGTGGAATAGCCTAGTTTTGTATATGAATCACAAAAGTAGTATAAGAACAAGAAAACACTATTGAACCCAATCACACTTTAAAAGTAAATGTCTTGGAGAGAGTATGTTTTGTTTTCCTACTGAATTAGGTGAAAATGGCTCTCCTTTTTCAAATAGAAAGTTGATTCCTCTTTCCTTCCGTGAGATAGTGTGTCTGCACTGAAGCAAAAGAAGCCAAGTTTCCAGACTAACCTTTCTCTGGACTCTCCCCAAGTCTAAACACATCAAACAGCTTCCTGCAGTGCACCAAATGAGAAATCTAGCTGTGCAACAAGACCTTTCCAAGATTCAGAACCACACCCCAATTTCAGAGGTTAATTTGACCTCAGGAAAACACACCAGAGAGAGTGCAGTGCAGTCCCTACAGCTGGTATTACCTGAGGAGGGGAACTCAGCTTCCTGTCCATGGAAGTCCAGGACCTGTTGCTGTCTGGTAACAGACAAGACTTCCGACCCAAACTCCTGCGCTTCAGGTCAACATCCTCATATGGGTTCTCCTTCTCTGTGGGGGAGCAAATAAGCATTCAATTAAACGTGCATGCCAGCTATGAAACTATCCATGAACACAAGCTGTTTTTTCCGCTTTTTTTCACGTCCAGAAAACAGGAGGTGGCTGCAGGGCAACAGAGGCCAATTAGGGGTCAGTACGGGGTGTTGGGGGCATGAGAGATGCTCCCTGCGGTTAAGTAGGGCAACCCAAAGGTCACTCTCAGCTGGCTGAAGTGAGCTGCCTCTTTTCAAAACAGTTACTGTTGGCCACGGGCCCTGCAGCCCCCTTTAGGCTTTCTGGCTGGGGCTCATGATAAAACTCCTGCACACTGGGCTGCTGGTGAGTCACCGTCCAAGCATGCAAACTGTCTGCTCTGAGAGATGGACGAGACAGCAGAAGAGGGTCATCTGTTCGCCTCTGGTTCTCAACCAGGGAATCACATGATGGATTTTTTTTTGTTTTGTTTGGAAGGCAGTGAAAAGTGTATTAAGAAAATGAGGGGAAATGCAATTTTCTCTACTGTATATTCCTTATATTATGAGTACAATATTTATGTGTGATACACATTTGCTTTTTTTAATTGGGCAAATATTTGCATTTTGTACCTTGGGATCGCTAAACTTTATTTTTTCTTCTTTCTTTTTTCTTCCCCCAAATTACTTGAAAATGTGAAGTTTTGTTTGTTCCCAACTTCCCAAAAATATATAAAGATGTTAATTATTTTCCACATGTAGGCCTATTTTGAATGCATACACGTTACATTTTTTTTTTAAATCATTAAAATGTCAGGCACTACTCAGTAAGAGTTCTTAAAGTGCTTGAAATGTAAACAATAAACATGCATGCCTAAGACACGTGCAAAAACGTGAAATCAGATGCGTTACAGATGCGATCAGAGTACGCTACAAAATTATTTGCTTTTTTTGGTCATCCTGTTCTCCAAAATATCACAATCTTTATTGCCTTTGAAAAATCAATTTCAACAACCTTTACTCCAGTTGCACTAGGTCTCATTCTTGCCTCACAACAAGAAGATGTAACATGTGAACTACAGCATTTTACAACGTTGTGTGGATTTTCCCACTGTGTTGAAGATGTATTTTCAGTCAATAACTGATAACAGAGATGAGAAGTGCAAGAATGTTACAGACCAGTGCACAACTCATACTGATGTCACTTGGAAGAGCGCCAACTTCAATACCAAAAAGGCTTGTGTAACACCATAGTCCATGTCCATTCAGACAGACTGAGAATAGCTTCTTGGCAAGGTCCAAAAAGGTTGTGAGAAAGTGAACGAACCACACTGGAGAATAAAAACAGAGCCAGATGGCGTTGAGACCGAAGCAGGAGGGGAACTTTTTAAAAGAAAGAAAAGTATTATCTGTCAAAGGAAACCAAGAAACCAAGAAACTACATGCTAGCTAGTGCCTTATATCCTCCTGAACATTTTAGGGGAAAACCCAGTGAACTTGAGAAATACGAACAATGACAGTCTGTGTTAAAAGACGCCGTAAAGCACAGGTAGCGGTTTGTTGTTCAAAGAACTGTTTAAGGTTAATTTTACAACCTGTTTGAGGTTAAAAGACACACATACACACATACACACACACGCACACACACACACACACACGTGCAAATACACACACAAATGCACACGCACACGTGTTAACAAGGATCTTTAGAACATTGTGTTGTGTGTCACATGAAATGAGATTCCTGGGTGATTGTCTGTGTGTCATTAAAGTTAGGGAGCAGAAATAGTTTGTGACCCCGTAGTGATTCCATTTAACTAAGGCAATTCTGTAATGAAAGCCTGCTGGGAAAATGATACGTCTCTGCGGCTGCTTGATGTACTAGAGGGTACTAATCAACTCCTCTGATTACAAACATCCAAATCTCACACACACACATTAGTTGGAGGGAGGGGACACACCTCAGCAACACACTGTGATTGTACCTCTCCATTTACACAATAGATGCTCTGGGCAGAGCGAGACAGAGGACAAACTATACTATTCCCTATAAAAATGACCTTGGACAAAACATCCCCCCTCAATGGACTAGCTACAGTGGCACGGCTCACCCATTCATGTGGTAAACAAGAATGTGCAATGGACGAAAAAATGAGCTCCAGTTCTGTATAAACATTTGGCGGCACCACAAACCATAGAGTGCATCCACCCTGAAGACGGTCTGCTCGTGACCACATGGGAGAAATTATGCCGGGGGATGCACAGTATTTTTGGAGTTTAAATTCTTTAGCACTAGGAATAACAAAAACATGGGACCATATTTTCTACTATGACTGAAACAGTGTGTGCTTAGATGAAAATTCACATTTTTGAGGGGTATGTGTAAACACAAACATTAAATGCCACTAGAAACTAGAACTGTACTCTGTCGAGTGCCAACTTGTGCGCGAGCAGAGCGCAACTACTCCCGACCCCTACGCACAAGTACTCCCGGTCCATATCTCCTGAACACTACAGATAATTATTATAGTGACACTGTGAACGTTTTAAATTATGTTCAAAGGATTTTGGAACCCAGATTGGTTACGTCATCATCAACAGTTAATAAAGGACCACTATTGTGATCCCTGCCTACTTTTACATGCCCCCAGCAACACACTCATGTTGTCATATCATATCTCAAGTCATATCTTCATTGCGTCACCATCATTAGCCAATTAGGGACCATAGTTACAACACCTTAGTTACATCACCAAGAATGGTGGTCCTTTATTGGCTAAGGAGTTCTTCCTAACCATATACATACACAGATACGCATGTACATACTGTACATACGTTACCTATTACCCAACCAACACTGAAAGATATCTTAATTACATCATCACCATCACCGTCAAATCCAGCCAATCACTGGGCGGGTTTCCGGTCCGCCCACAGCCAACCGCAGTACTTGCGCTCTGCTCGCGCAAGTAATGAATGGACAATTTTTAGTATTTGTGTAAACACAAACATTGCATAACACAAACATTGAAGACGAAGGTGAGGACGCAAATTCTGATTGGCCGGAATGAGATTATGTGATGATGTACGATGATAAGAGCACCCCTCACTTCACACAGGTGTGATTCTTTTTATTATAAACATATGACTGTGTGTAGACGGTATAATCTATCATCATCATTTATTGTCTCTCAACAGCTCTGTCTGGCAACAAGTCTAGTCAATGCTAGTCAACAATGCTAGACCACCCCTAGACCCCTAGCATTACAATCTATCTTTGCAAAAAAAAAATATATAGCATAGGTAACTGTTACCTATGGTAACAGAATATTATCGTTATCATGGAAAACATTTTGGTAACAACTCTATGTTGAAATACATCCAATAGAGCTAGCTATTTCAAACCAGAGTACAATCACTGAGATGATCTTTTCATAAAGAATGATGTACAGTATGTACCTGGAAATAATCAGCCATCACAAACATTCTTGACTGAATTGTGGATACCCCACTCAAGGTGGTTCTTAGCGAACAATAGAGGCTATGTTAGAGCGCACATCAAAGACAACCAGGTCCCCTGCATATGAATTCCTGCCCCGGCTGAAGTGACTGTCGGAATACAAAGCTAGGTCAGAAATAAAGTCTGTGTTATATGAATTCCATTGATTGATTGGCAGTATTTGCAAAGACAAGAAGACATGGGCTGCTCATTGCTGTGCCTTCATTCTTATATATAAATACTTTTCAATGCTGACTTTTCTCATACACACGACATGACACACATTTCTACCATGTGAAATATGCACTGGGAGAACTGGCACTTTCACTGGGCAGCAGGCCTCGGGTCATTTCCTAGCGGAAAGGAATTTGGCTCTTGAGCGTATCCAGCCCTTCAAACAAGCACTTTCGCTGTAAAACCCTGAGTGTAAATTTGACACACAGCGTTTACGAAAGCGACCAAATGGATCCGTAAGAGTCCATTTGGTTTCATTCGTACATTCTCAGATCTAAATGAATACCCAGGAATTTACTGTGTTGTCTATCTCTTTGTGCCCCAAAATCTGTGAAACTCGATTGTGTTTACACGGTTATACACACCATGTCCCTTAAGCGACTGAAATGTGAGAAGCTGCTGCTAGAGAGAACACATCTAAAAGAAAATATAGAGTATAAAGTATTCCAACATTGTCAGTTGTCACATTGTTCGATGTTGTTCCATACTAAATTAATTGCATGTTATCCTGTATTAATAAGGGTGTTTACAGTGCCTTTGTACACGGTCTCCAGCTGCAGTTGAAGTATTACAAATTTAAGAAAGAATATAAATGAAGCCCTCAGGCCTAGTGTGGCTAGAGGATTAAATTACACACAGAGAAAAACACATCCCTGTAGACCTTTGCTATATCTCACCCTGGTAGATACAAGAGATAAGGAGAGGAATCTGCACTGATAATGTCACTGCCATGGAACCATGCTGCCCATTGGCGTGCCCCTATCATTAAAAACACAGCTAAATCATTTTCAAACACCCCTTTTTACTGTTATAATGAGCATAACTTAGATTTGCAATGCAACCGAAACCTGAGTCACCTCTGAGTGACCCTCATTGTTGTAGTGGTGTAAAGCAACATTTACATTCACGTACACTTTGTAGATTTAGATTATGAATACAAAACATACATGAACCCTATTTTATACTTTGTCTATTCAAAAATAGGCAATCGCGATGCAACCAGTTGTGAGCTTGTGAGTGCAGCCTTAGGAACAAACAGATCCGGGACCATGTGGGCCATAGGGTCGGGTGTCTATCTCCTGTTTCTGTAGCATAAGTACACCCCCTAGACATGATACTAGTTTGTCACAGGGACTTACCCACAATCCAACCATTAATGCTTAGTTCCAAGCAGGAAGACACTGGGTACCATTTTTACAGTCTTTGCTACCGCATATGGCAAGGATTCAACCATGACCTCCCAGTCTCAGGTCGGACACTCTACTAAACTAAAGGTATTAACAATAGTTTTGATCACAGATTATCTTCTAAAGTTATGTTCTTTAAGTCCCACAAAACTCCACAGTCTTGTTCTAACAATGATCATCACATATTCTGAGCGAAATTGTAATTTCCTGTACTTCTGTTCTTGCTCTTAAAAAAGGATAAATAGCAGATTTAAACCATTACTGCACTTCCTCCAGGAAGACATGCACTATCTATGACCCGTTTCTGGCTCCCATACAGTATAAGCACTGTCCTAAGACACTTCATGTGTGATATACAGACATGTATCAGTGTGTGGCTGCTAGCAATAGCCAAATTCTGCACAATAAAGTAGCTGTGTGCACATCCAACCAGATTTTAGGTCAGGTGCAGGATAAAAGTACATGTGAAAATTAAAGGAAATTAATATACGCACACACAGGATTTTAGCTCCCAATACTTTATTGAATAACGTTTCAAACAACAGGGTCCTGATAAAGGTTGAAATGTGTGCGGATATTCAAATCCTTTAACCGCATGAATCTTCTATCTTCTATTCCCTAATTGGTGGCGAATGTTTGCCAAAAACAGTAGATCTACAAGTGATGCATTGTGAGCTTGTAGATGGACTATATTTGACAAAGATATTGTATATAGAGGGGAAAGTAAGGGGACAATTATTGGTCTCTTGGGGGACCCGGTCAACAAAGTAAACAGGGTTTAAGTGGTTATAGGTCATATTGTGGTCATGCCTACCGGATACAAGAGCGCTGTGATGCTGTGCTTACCTACTATGTCCTCATAGGCATTCTCCTCTAAAGTGCTTTTGCCACTGGGCCGACTACGGGTCTCTGCACCTCCAGTGCCATTCTCTGAAGGTGAGGATGGGTGGGACGAAGGTAGGCTTGCAGCATCCTCTGACTCACATGACTCCCTGGAAAGGAATGAAAATCAATGTCATAAGACAAAAAAACATACATTCGAATTTCACAGAGGAAGTCAGTTACTGGAAAAGACAGACAATGAAATAGAAAGAGTCATGGTGTTGAGAAGAAGGTCTGGCTCTCTCCTGACATCCTCCACTGGCCAATTACTGTACAACCAAGACAAGGCCACGAGAGATTTGAATGAGTGAGGAAAATACAATGCTAATGAACACAGGCTATTAAAAAAGCAGAAAGCAATATGCGCTCTATTCAGTGCACAATCTAATGCACATAATCTCTCAATGCTGAAGTGGTGCAGTTGTACAGCTTATACAGTATTAGTGCAGAAATGTCCGCCCACCAATGATGGCTTGTGGTTTTAAAGGATGGTCAAAACTTCCTCGGCCACAGGAATGTTAAACACAGCCTAAGTCAGCCTTAGTCAGGGATGTTAAAGGATTTCCTCTTAATCGCACAACAGGAAGACGTAGTAAGGCGCTGTCCACGCTCATTGGACTGAAGGCATCATATCTGAGGACTGCTGGAGGGACATACAGAGTGAGGACTCATATCTACACCTACATATATGTGTGCGTGCATGCGTGTTATAGTCTTTGCGGAAATTCCAATTGTGCCTGCATATTGTTTTAACCTGCTGTTTAATTTGAACAGAGACTTTTTCTAGTGCCGCTACCGACCCCTCTCCCTCTAGAGGCCATGGCTTGCCTGTTTACATGAAAGATAAAAAGCAGTGCACTATAGTAACAAAGAATAAGAAATTAAATTAGCTTCCATAGTATATTTGTTATTGTTAGAAGAAGGGCCATTAGTACATTTTAACTACACAATAACATCCTCATTGTCAGTGGTCTTTTAATCACGTGTTGAGAGTGTACAAATGTAACCAAATGGACCCATTAAGGGTTAGAAATTTATAAGATACCAGTACCACTGAGGGTTTTACTTTGTACCTGAAGAAGAATACGTTATCTAGTTTTATCTAGTTTAAATATGTAACAATGTTACCGTTCATAGAAAGAACAAAGAACTCATACATGTATACATGCTTACAGGGAGGCTGGGAGCATATTGTTCTGTGCACTGGCTGAGACACCAGGCACCCCGCTATACTGTTTATTATTATTTATTATGTTATATGATGTTTATATTGTGTGAGAATGTATGACCAAAAGAAGTAGACAACCATACTGGGACTTGAGACAGATAATGCTAAAGCATTCAAACCGCGGAACACTGTAACTGCATGATTCATTTTTAAATAACCAAAGACATACTGTAAGCACACTGATTCTCTTGTCTCACCTCTTTGGGGAGCATCCCTTGGCCTTCAGCATCTGTGTTACGCTGGGCGCAGGCGTTGAAGGCAGGGGTGGGGGGGACTCAGAAGGCCTGCTAGGAGGTAGTCCATTGGCTGACAACGTGCTCTTCTGGCTTCGGTTGGCATCATACTCAAAAGTGCGTTTAGGTTTCGGCAGGGGGTTGACTGGTGCACCCCCAGTGGTCTGAGGGCCGGCTGGCTCAGGACTCTCAGACCTTACTGAGCTCACACTGAACCTCTGTCTGAGTTTAGAGAGCTTATCGCATACCAGTAGAGTGTCCGGTTCCGTGGTCACAGAGCAAATACTACTGCGCTTACTAGTGCATGTACTGTCTAAGTCCTCTGGCCCGCCTATCGTGAAGGACTTTTGTCTTGTCTTGTCTGGAGCATAGCAGTTGTTCAGATACTGTGGAGGGGCCAGGCTGGGGCTCTCCTTCAGGGCCTGCTCTATCTTCTGTATCCTGTTGAGGACTGCCGATGTCTCCTTCCGAGCAGACAGGGAACGCAGGAATGTTCCTGAGGCCTCTGTCTTGCCAAGCCTTTTCTGGAAGCGGCCCAGAACCTCTTTGTCTGCAACAGCCTTCTCTTCCTCTGTCTCTGTGTAGGAGCACTCCGAGAAGGCTGTGCTCATTCTCCGCACCCCCTTGAAGTCAAACGTCTTCTCGCTGCAGGGAGAAGACAGAAGGCTAGGGCAGCCCTCACTGCCCCCCACACGTTCTGCTCCTGGTCTTTTATCCAGACACAAGCTCATCCTAGGCAGAGCCACCCTCTTGCATTCCCATTCTGAGATCTTCTTACGGATAGTAGTGGAAGCAACACCTGTCACTGGGTGGCTGAGAGACAGGGTCCGCTTGTGGCCTTGGTTATAGGAAGGCCCCAGTGAGTATGTGCTCCAGCTCAGGGGTCCACCTTTGAGTCCATCTCCCCCTGGGAGTTCCCCTAGTGTCTGGGTCTGCTTCTGCTCCTGGGTACTCTGGCTTTCCTGACACACCTGGCTTACAGCTGGGGGCTTGTATATAGAGAGCCTGTTGTCCAGGCACCCGATGCTCTTAGACTTGGTGAGTCGGTTGTGGGAGTCAAAGTCGTCAGAAAGCGAGGAACCACCGCGTAGGCTAGCAGTCTTGCTACTCCAGCCGGCACGCCCCAGGAGCCTGCCGTCAGTTTTCACGTACTTGCTCTGCTTGGCCGAGCTCTCACCGTCGTCAAGGCCAGTCTGCTGGCACCGCGCCTGGTTTGCAGAGAGGATGGGTGGTGGGGACGTACTAGACTGGCACCTGAAACAACAGAAGTGTGTGTCTAAAGGTGTGCCAGATCTCATTCTAAAGCATTTCATTTCTTAGAACATCCACGTTTAAATTGTATAGCAAACTGTAAAACAACAACAACAAAAAACTTTAAAGATGAACTTGAGAAAGTTATAATTGCTCTGTGTAGAATTACGTCATTAGTCACCTCAGGTGAGTTGCAGCGTTGGATGAGCATTTTGTCAAATCTACAAGCTCAAATGTTAAAAAAACATTCTTGAGGAAATAGAAGAAGAAAACTTACAGTATGTATGACCATAAACCTTTGAATATTTCTGACATACTGTAATAGAAAGTATGAACTTTCACCACTCATAAAATAACTAATGGAAAGTAGTGTATTTTGACATAACTTTGGCAGTATGAGATCCAAATTAAAGCCAAATCAAATACAGATCTAGAATGAAAAAGGCCTCTATAGATTTTTCCACATAATTAAAATGATTTAGGGAGAATTAAAGCGGACCCCACACACAAGGAATTATCATACCACAAACCAAGACATGACATACGACAGCCTTACCTCTAAAAAGCCTTTCTGCTCTTCTCCTAATCCTCAGAGCTATTTTGTGTTCCGAACCCAAAGGCTAACTGATGTGCAGGCAGGCTGATAGTCCCATGGCCAATGCTGACTACATCATTGTACACCACCACTAGACACACACTCATACGTAGTTTGCTACAGAGGTTCCCAGAGAGAGAACACAGCTTTCCTCATAATCCTCGCAGGTCCCTGACACCTAAAACACTCATCGACTTTCAGGAACTCTGTCACAACTTGGCAACAAGCTGACTCTTGCGAAAGTGAGGCGTTGGGAGATCTGATGTCACAGCCTTGGTTAAAATAACAAGCATTGAACTGGAAGGATGAAGCTGAGGGCTGTGGACTATGATCCAGGGATGCAGGTTGGAACAGATCTTGCTTCACACCTCTCCACCCTGCCCTTCTTGCTTCTCACATGCTCTAGGGTGGGGATATTGTTAATAACACCTGGGAACCTGTAGGCACTACCCAGGAGTTTCTGTGTGTGTCACTTCCCATAAATCCAACCCCTATGGGTCATAATGGACTTTGATCAGTGGCCCAATATTTACCTTTCAGTTACTACTTATAATTACATATTTGAGTATGACGAATATTCAGATTACTATCATAGCTTAAGCCTTAAAATCGGTAGTTTAGTCAGTAGTGTGGATTTAAAGAACAGCTTTGTTTTCATGGAATCATTTTATATTGGGGATGGTTAATATATCGTTAGTTAATATATAGATGTGATTCAAATTAAAAATTACAAACATTGGACATCTCATTCTACTACTCCGCCATCATAATGTGGAATTAAGGATGTTAATCACTTGTTTTTTTGTTTTTTGTTTTTTTTAAAGGCCTGAAAGAGCATACTCAGAAAGCAGCGTTACTGTACATATGAATTCCCATTCTGACATTCCATATGTTGATCAGACCTAATCAAATCCTGAAGACTGGATCATCACCTAGAACTGCATATATGTAGCCGCCCAGTAACTCTACATCTGACCTCACGGACACCAAATATTTGTTTTTAGCTTTTTTGTGCCTTTATTGATAGTTACAGTGAAGACTGACAGGAAAGAGGGAGAGAGAGAAGGGGAGAGACATGCAGCAAAGGTTGTCATGAACGGGACTCGAACACGTGACATGCTGCCAGGCCAGCGCCTATATGTGGCATGTGCCTGGACCAACTCCAGCTTCTTAACTGTGCCATATTAAAAGCTCTGCCATTCAGGGCAAGGTCGCTTCTCACCTCAGGGCGTCTTACTGGTATTCTATGCTCTGAATTGAATACATATGACCACAATAGACTAAGTCCCCAGGATTTGTTTTTTGTGTTATCCCTTTAGCCTAAATGATTTATTGTACTGTACCATAATTCAGTTTGGATGTGCAACAAATAGGTTGGTGTAAAATAAAATGTTATATACAAAAAAATATTTTATTTCAAATATTCAGGTCCATTTATTATCTAGCTGCTCTCTTCCCTTGCTCTTTGATGGGCTGGCAAAGCCGCTGTTGAGTGAGTGTAACGTATATTGTCTCAATCAGATTGAATCAGGGAGCTTGCAGGATATTTTTTACAGTCAACTACAAGACAAAGTGACGTCATTCATTCAGAGAGAATAATACCTTGGGCGCTTCAGGAGAGACTACCCAAATAAAGAGGAGGCCTGATTCATTGCCTACTCTATAATCACTGAAATGCCCCTGACTCAGACTTTATTTGCGTGCTGATTCATCTTCATCGAATTGGACGACTTATTAGGTTATTGCCTTTACTATGAAATTGTGCATTTCCCGTCAGTCAGTTGTTTGGTTGGTCATCCCCACCCTTGTGATATCACGTGACATCATCAGAGATGGAGATCCCTGATGTCATCAATATTAAGCCCATATATGGAGATCCCTGATGTCATCAATATTGGCCAGAAACTCTACATCTGACCTCAAACCTCAAACCTGACCTGTTCTGACATTTGATGTTGATCCTTCCCCATTCATCCTTCCTCTTCGATGTCTCCCTTTTGACTGATACCTGTCCATTTAAACTCTAGATGGGCCTGCCCCAAAGTTATTAGTGCAGCCGTGCCCGTCAGTCGGCAAAAACTAGAGTTCTCAACAGGCCCAACAATTAAGGCCCGCCCCTACCTGGAACCTCATCAAACCCTGTACACTCAAGACACTACCCCCGCTGCCACCTTTAGATTTCCATATATGGGGCTGACCTGTCTGACATTTTATGTGTTGATCTCATCAAACCCTTTACACCCAAGACATGCTCCATATATGGCCAGTACATAATTCATTCCATTATGTTGATCTGACCCCCCATACCTAACCTTGAACTTAACCCTGGCAGAGGTTGAAATATGTGTGTTTGTGGGAATTAATTAGGCTGGCATGGCAGTTGCTGGCTGAGTTGCTGAACTGTGGTGTTGTTATGACAACTGGATTTCCCTTGTGGGATGAATAAAGTTCTATCAATCTATCTACCGAGTGCCAAAACTCGGTAGATAGACAGCAAAATGTCTCAGTATTATAATAGACCATCACGCTTCTGATTATTATAACCATATTAACACACTGCTAGAACAGTGCCTACCATGCACATTGCACTATAAAGGGTGATGCTTGGACCCTGCTGGCGAAAAGCTCCTTCATACCTGACAATATGAAAGTATGAGATGCAAAAATATGTAGCCGTACATCTGAACTCAGTAGCATTAGTCCATATAATCCATCATGTTTTGTGTTGTGTATGACAGCATCCATGCATTTTAGCATAACCAAAAATGTAAGAAATGTAAGTTATGTAACCAAATAGACCCATAATGGTTGGTTACATTTTGTACATTTTTAAAGTTAGGATTTTACAGTAGAATCTGATTCTGTTGGTCTCGATCAGACAAGCATTTTTAAGTGCAGTTTTGGCAGTAGTGGACAGACAGCTTCAGCAGGGTCGACCACACATATACAGAGCTTCAGTGGACAGACAGCTTCAGCTGGGTCGACCACACATATACAGAGCTTCAGTGGACAGACAGCTTCAGCTGGGTCGACCACACATATACAGAGCTTCAGTGGACAGACAGCTTCAGCTGGGTCGACCACACATATACAGAGCTTCAGTGGACAGACAGCTTCAGCAGGGTCGACCACACATATACAGAGCTTCAGTGGACAGACAGCTTCAGCTGGGTCGACCACACATATACAGAGCTTCAGTGGACAGACAGCTTCAGCTGGGTCGACCACACATACAGAGCTTCAGTGCCAGTGACAACTTGGCTGCTGGCTCCTCCCACTAAGGCTTCCAGGGCATACCAGCCACAAACCACTTCCTGTTTGCTGACCAGGATGGAGAGAGTCGGTCACGCACTATTACTTTTCATCACTGATTGACGACATCTGCAGGTCTACCATCCCTTACTGAGCATCCATGCACACACGCAGGCACACACACACGCAGGCACACACACACACACACACACACACACACACACACACACACACACACACACACACACACACACACACACACACACACCTAACAGGGTTTTGTTATGTGCTCTGCTGCTGAGACACTACATACATTTATTTGGGGAATGTTGTATTGGCATTAAC
>OOFJ01095441.1:3794-14811 GCA_900323375.1 Benthosema glaciale
CTCCCAAAGACTTCCTGGTGTCCATCAGTGACAGGTCAGCGCTGCTGCTACTGTTTAATAACATTATTGTTACATCGAAAAACGCAGAGCATCACACCACACGGTCATGTTTGTTGAAACTTTAACCCAATTGATGCCATATATTTATCAAAAAGCGGATTAAGCTTGAGCCAGGGGTGCTACGGGACACACTTTATTCCATCTTAATCCAGCCGACACGGGAAAAAAAATCGCCCTTGATTTCACTTCACAGGACCCGAAAATGTCTTGCGGTCCCACTATATTCCATGCGTTAGCGCCGCTCGGCCCCCCAAGCCACTTTTTGCCCAGGCTTGACTTCTGCCTAGTAGGCCTCCGCTGGACAGCTCTAGGCACGTTCTAGAGCGAGCTGTAAACAGCGACGCAGATGACGAGCGTGTTACGCGATGACGTCACGTTTCCTTTGGAAGGGGCTGAGGACAACAACACAGAAGTGACAAATTGGAGCAGATTGCACCCGATCGTTTTGATATTAATATAATAACGTTAAGACGTCCACAGACGTCTTCTGGATCAGTCGGTTGTTTTCCTTAAGACGTTCACAGACGTTTTTGAGAACAAATGGGTTAAGGGAAGTGTAGTATAGGGAGTATTTTAAAGTCACTGGGGGAGAGTTAACTGCTTTTTACTGCTCCACCCAGCAGATTGCTCAGATGAGCGCACAGGGTTATTTGGATCAGTCACTTGTTTGGATTCCATAGAAGCCAGCATATCTTATTATGGAAGTATGCTGTGCAGCGAAAATAGCCAATCTGCAAGCTCTCAATATTATTTCTGCGACACATTGAGAGCTTGTAGTTGAGCTATTTCCGGTTATTATTTTAAGATTAGAGCATTTGAAGTGGTCAAACTATTATGTTCAGAAACATCTTCCATGAAATCTTAACAGTCTCGGATATTTCATATGAAAGAAAACGTTAAAGCCTCAGTCTGTGTTTTCTTCATCTGGTTGGCTCTATGTAGAACGGCAGGTACAATATGTTACTAAAACATAATCATTTAATTTTACATAGTGTCTGTGTTAATTGCTCCTTTCACAAAGTTTCACAAATCGCACATTAGGACTTGGTCTGACAAACATTTCCAGTCGTGGCATTTTATGCTGCTTTAATCCATGCATGCTTTGCTCTCATCATGTCATATTAACTCAGATATCCAACCAACAAGTGGCTAAAGCTGGGGACCTTTCACGGCAGGGACGAACGCACAGTGCAGAGCTTCCCTTTGGACGAACATCTGTACGCCAAATATGTCAAGGTGTGTGCACAGGAATCCACCGGGTGCCCTTACAAAAATCCTGTCTTTTTTTTTTTTTTTTTTACTTTTATTCTGTACTTGGAGTAGAGTACAACAAATCACTGTAATACATGGATTGGGAAAGTAGAGGAATCTTAGCAGGGCTGCTTGTGTATGCTGACTGATTCTATGCTATGGTCCACATGGGCAATAAACCAGTGTGCTCACACACTCAGAAGTACAAAGTTAGGACAGAATGTACAGAACATTCATTGCAGCTAAGCTATATGGGAGAGGTTGGCAGATATCTTGCTTTGTTTCCATAGCATCCATGAATCTAAACCAGCATACATTTTGAGGTCCTGTTGGAACAAATGCATGTTTATATCCCTTTAATTTATTCTCTCCCTCTCTCTCCCTCTCTCTTCTCTCTTGTTTTCCCTGTGCATCAGATGTTCACCAAGTACATAAAGGTTAGCCCTCTTTTCTCGTAGAGGTTTGTGGATGAGTGAGTTCAGTAGAGGAGGTGGAGAGAAATGAGCTGTGCTGTAAAATAAATCTATCCCTTATTCCTCCATGAAATAAAAACACTGATACTGACCACATACAGTAGCTTTATCGCTGTAAACAAAATCAGGGCTGCAGCTATCGATTATTTTCTTAACGAATATTCTATTGATTATTTTTCCGATTATGTTTTCGATTAATTAAATCATGAAGCGTGTAAAAAGTTTTTTGTAAATGTAAACAAATCTATTCTTAATTATCTAAAATGATAAGTTATTCTGAATAACCAACACAAGCTCACGCTCATGTTGCATAATTGCATTGTGACATGTTGTGAGCTCCTAGATCAGCATTTTTATTTTTTTTGCTATTTTTAAAATCATTCAGAATCGGTTATATTTTGTTAAATAATTTATTAACCGCTGGCTGCACCTGTAAAATAAAGGCAGTATTATGTACTTGCTAAATACAGCCTATTGAGCACATCCCAGTTTGGTGTAACACATTCTGAGGTGATCCAATTCCAGCTGTGTATGAATCACAGGTTGTATTTGTTTGCTCACTGCTACTGCCCTCTTTCACCTACGGTACTACTAACTGAGCCACAGTGTTGCTTTTACTACTCACCAAACTATAGCTTTGCACTTTGCACATACAGTAATGTGATTAATGCTGCGTATGCCGAGTGGTGTGGAACACGAAAGGAACAGAAAAAAGTAGTACGTCTTCAGTACAGTGTGCGAATAAAACGAATGTCTTTCAGGTGGAGCTGATATCTCATTTTGGCTCTGAGCACTTCTGTCCCCTCAGTCTCATAAGGTAAGACTACTTGGCAACAGTGGCAACGCTTTGAATTGTGGTCGTGAGTTTTTATGACAAGTCGGCACAAGGTGCAGCACCTTCCCACCAGGAACCTTCTAGTGCAGAGTCTCCCTGAATGAATCCCCCGCTCAGGTTTCACAGAACTTGCAGAAAAGGATGTCAAATGTTATGCAATAGTGCGCAATTGCTGCTGGTGACATTATCCTACCCTCACCCCGGCCTATACTGTAGCAGCGCACTGTGGGCTGAAGGAGACCTTACTGTACTGTTGCTGGACTTGGCACGCCTGCTTATGGGGGCAGGGGGGCAACAACAGCCCGCCTGCAGCACATTTTCAAATGTACAGTCCAGCCACTCCCCCTTAGCCTACATAGAACATACAGTACTGTTGTCTTTTTATTGCAGAAGGATCACATTTAAACAAACGGCAAACTAGCACATGCTGTACCCCGGCATGCTGTTCTAAAGAATCCTAGCACACAATGTCCCCCAACATTCTAAAGAATCCTAGCACACAATGTCCCCCAACATTCTAAAGAATCCTAGCACACAATGTACCCCCAACATTCTAAAGAATCCTAGCACACAATGTACCCCAACATTCTAAAGAATCCTAGCACACAATGTACCCCAACATTCTAAAGAATCCTAGCACACAATGTACCCCAACATGCTGTTATAAAGAATCCTAGCACATGATGTACCCCAACATGCTGTTATAAAGAATCCTAGCACACAATGTACCCCAACACTTCTGTTATAATCAAAACGGAAACTTTCCATGATGAAAGCCTACTAGGGATTATGTATGGGATTACTAGGGATTATATTATTCTACGCTGGGAGTGTCATTGTTACATCATTTTGACAAACCCCTGTGTCCTATTGTCAAGATGGTTAGGTTTGATATGTGGGGTGAAGTACTCCTCATGTTCAGCAGGCACGGCCCGAGATAGCAGAGTGGGGTGGTGGTGGTGGGGGGCACGGCCCATTCATTGACTTCCATACTTGCTCACAGACCTTTTAATGAATGCCACTCAAATCTGCCCTCTGGTGGCCTGTGGAGATTTGACAGAAATGAAATGACACTGTCAGTTCTAGTGTACAACATGTTGCACTGCACCGCTACCCATGCCTTACTTAATAATGACTGATCCCCACAATGTGCTGTTAACCAGGGTGTTTGGGACCAGCATGGTGGAGGAATATGAGGAGATAGCAGACCCCTCGGAGAGAGCAGAGGATCAGGATGATGACCTTGGTGAGAACACTATAGCTTGCCCATTGTTTATCTATTCATGTAACCTTTGTTTAAGCATTAAAGCACTTTAAATAGTCTCTTTTACGAGTGTGGACTGACCAAGAGAAGAGGCAAATACACCGTTACACAGCTCTGCCAGTAACAACAAATACAGGACAATAAGTTATTAACAATGAATGACAGATATATAACACCTGTAAAACAGTGCCCACTACCTAGGCAGCTCAAGGAGAAACACAGAATCTAACAAAGTGAATATAAAACTAAGGGCAACAACATTTTCTACACATCAAAGCAGCAGCAATGTTTGTGAAGTGTGCCCTTGATTTTTTGTTGTTGTTGTTGGGGGGTATGACAGCCAAGCATATGATCTGAGATTAAGAGAGTTTTAGAGCTTTGTGAATGAGAGTATACCAGTGTAGCTACAGTAGTATACTAAGAAATGTAGCAGTGTAGCATGGAGGCATTGCCCTAATGCTAAATACAGTAACACAGAAGTATTGCATTTAGCGGTAATGATGATAACCATCAAGTTGTCTAATGTTGAGGGGAGACCATAGCCGAGTAGGTGGATGGGCTACCTGGGAATTGCAAGGTCGCTGATTCGACCCTTGTTTCACCCAGTGCATGTGTCCATGTGTCCAAGTGTCCCTGAAGAAGTACTTAACACCTAACTGCAACCTAACAATTATAATCATAAAAGCTATTATATAATAATAATAATAGCTGTATTAATAGAAACCACTGCCCCTATTAGTTGGATTGGATAGGTAATTGCAGAGGACAGATTTCATGTATGTGCAAATAGGCCAAAGGGGACAAAATTATTATTATTGTCCTTACAGATTACCCTCCTGGCTATGCACTGGGTGAGATCAAGTCTTCCAAGAATCTGATTGGATCAGCCAAAGGTAAGTCCCTTGTACTATCATCTAAAAGGGATAATATTCAAATATAGAATACGTATTTATGATCCTATAGCTGGAAGCATTACCCAAGTTTGTCTTGTCTACACAGATGCCATTTTGAACATGGTGAACACTGCTGTCAATGTTCTCGGGGGCAGTTCGGAAATGCAGGGTATGTCTGACACACCAAGAATGATAACTATGAAAAACGTTAACCATAAGGGATGTTCGGTAAACCTGTGGTTCCCTCTAAATTCAGAATGTATTTTGATTGGCTGACAGCGTGTTTATCGTTCCTGAAATTTCTCTGAAAGTGATCGCAGTGATATTGTTCACCACTACTCACTGTCGTTATAGTTGGATTCCACTTCATTTAGCACAGGTTCCCAAACCATTACTTTTCATTATGGGACCATTTGGTTCCATTTGTACAATTTATAATTTACAATTTAGGCATTTTTAATCCAGAGCGATTTAAGAGTTTGTACACTCTCAGAGTGTACAAAGGGTCTCAGGGTCTCAACAGCCATTACCACACGTAATGGCTGTTGTCAATCATGCACAAATCATCTGGATTGAACATAGTCATACAGTATGAAGACAGATTTGTACCATTTTTAACCTTTCACAGTAACAATTGATGTTGTTTTCTTTCTGAAGGGAATGCATCATTTCAGGAAGTGAACATGACTGAGCCACCGCTGCAAACTGAAGCCAACACGGAGGCTGCTGGAGCCGCTACAACCATCGCCCCCATGTGAGTAGTATATGTCTCTGGAAGACACCGCCTGAAACGTTAAAGTATTCCTAGACAGACATAAATAATATAATATATTTTAATGAATGTATGAAATATAATCTAAGCATATAATATAAGCATTGCTTAATTTAGAATGTCTAGAACATGTACAATCATATTCATTATTATTATTTTTTTAACAAAATTTCCTCAATGTTTCATAGTAGTACAAAGTAGTGGTAAGGTTGAAATCACTTTTTTGCAAGTAGAAATATGTCTGGGTGTTCCAGGGTTAAGTGTTCTGCTGAGTTGAACATCTCTTTGTATAGCGACCGAATTAAATGGTAAATGGTGCAACACAGTTGCACATTATGGGTGAGGTCGCTTTGCCACCAGAGGTACCTTTTGCTAACTGCAGCTTTTAGTATCCGGGGACCGGGTAGGTAATTCGGTAGAGCTCTCGCCTTTGGACCACAAGTTCATGGGTTTGATCCCAGGGCCCTGCCAGCGTCTGAGTAGCACGGCTTGGGTACAGAAAGTCATGTGATAAGAGCTAGGTGTGGCACTCCACACTTTTACAATCCACCTCCAAAGGCTTTTGCACATTGTAACAGGGATAGACTCTCACGGCGAATACAAGCCTCTCTGACCTACTTACTTAGATTTGTTTTGTTGCGAACACAGTGAGCCCTTACTATGTAAGCCAGGCAGAACATGTCTGTGTTGTCACACTGCGGTGTCACGCCAACAGAGGGCGCAGTTACACCAAACCAAATATACAAAATAATTTTGACAGACTTCAAATACACTGCGTTCGCTTCACACGTTTGCGTGTCTTACTTGTTATATATCCAGCACTGCTTTCTTCTAGTCTTCAATGTGCTGTGCTTCATTTGACCTCTCTAGGCCTGATGCAGAAGAGGTGGAGATCCTTGTAGACTCTGATTTCCCTGCAACTGAAGCCCCCCCGCCGGACCTCCCTACTCCAGAGTTACCTGTCACTGAGTCCACTGAGCTAGAGCTCCCTCCAGTGGAGGACAGCATTGTCACCCCTTTGCCAGCAGACGAGGACGAGTCGATCAGCTCTACCATCACCCTTCTGGGTGAGGAAGAGGATGAGGATGAAGAGTCAAAGGAGGAGAGAGAGGCCAAGGAGAAGCGACAGCATGAAAGCTCGGACTGCTGTGGACCACTTTCATTCTCCTCTCAGCCCTCTTCTTCTACTTTCTGCTCTTGTTCGTCTTCTCTGCAGGAGTATCTCATGCAGCAGTGCTCCACCCAGCTGTCCAAGCAAAGAAAACCGCAAATCCCGGAGAGCAAGGCAACGATTACTCCTCACCCCTACCTCCCTGCATTGAAGCTACCCTTCTCGCCTCCCGCCAGCCCTGTAACACAACCACCGCACACTGACATAAACCAACCCCAGGACAAGGAGCTTGACCCCGGGTCGGCTGAGAGCGCGGTTGGTCCCTCAGAGGTGCCACTTATTCCAGGAAACGTCAGCGAGCCTCAGACAGGGTCTGTCTCTGAGCCTCCCGTGTTGGAGCCCAGTCAAACATCAAGCCTCCCCAAACCCAGTGCCACAGAGTCCCCAGCTGCCAAGTCTACCCCTGCCGCCCAGCTACCCCAGCATTCATCCAAAGGCCTGCCCAAGGAACCGAGACCTGATAGGAGCCAGGATGAGCAGGCTGCGGAGAGGCAGGGAGGGACTACAGTCTCTCCAAGTGTCTCCGTCCCCGTCGACAGACCCAGTGGCAGCGCCACAGTGGAACACGTCTCTGTGCCCCCGACAGACGACAAGCCTAAGATGGATTTCGGTCAATCCGGACAAGATCCCCCCTCCCAGGCGACGGAGTCCGCAGAACCAGCTCACACTTCCCAGCCCAGCACCGCTTCAGAACCGCAGCCTGTCCCTCCAGCCACACCTGAGAGCTATAGCCCTGCCCCAGAGGAACTTCTCCCAGCTCCACCCACCGCCTCAGAGCCTGACCCCTCCGAAGGCCTGTCTGCCACCGCAACTGAATCCAAAGTGGTCGACGATCTCACGGAGGACATGATCTTCACCTCGACCATCGGTCACCTGCCGCGCCCTTCCTCTACCTCTCCTCCCTCCTCTTCCTCCTCCCCCACCCACTCAGAGTTCTACGCCGAGCTCAACAACATGACGGAGCAAGGGAACGGCAACCAGGTGCACGGCTCCAGCCTGAAGGAGTCCGTGTTCATGAGACTCAACAATAGGATCAAGGCTCTTGAGATGAACATGTCACTCAGCGGTCGCTACCTGGAACAGCTCAGCCAGAGGTAAGGAGAGAGAGACACACACACACACACACACACACTGTATGTAGTGCTGTATGTTACTGACCAGGAAATTGCATTATTTATTAGCCCTGAATATGAAAATGAAAACATGCTGTTTGTTCATGTTTGAACGTTTAACACATTTCAAGCCTAGCCCTGCACGCGCGTGCATGTCATGTGGATGAAAAAAAAGATAAAATAATAGTAATACATGAAATCTTTTTTAATTTTTGTTATTAATCCAATTTTAATCAATTCTCGTAATCTCGTTTTGGCACAGTAGGGTACAGTAGCTACGAGATTATCTCGTTTTGGATCAGATTGGGTTACGACCTGCAAGGAGCAGAAACAGTTTGATCAGAAGTCTTGGTTATTTTACTAAAATATTGGGAACTACATTTCTGGTAACACTTTACTTTAAGGTACATACCTCATTAGCTATTAATTGATTGATTGTGAACATAATTAGTAAGTGACAGAAGATATGGTGTCATTAGTCGACTGTAATGAAACCGCATGTGGGCAAAAAATAACCACTTTTCTGACATTTAATTCAAGGTATCGAAAGCAGATGGAGGAGATGCAGAAGGCTTTCAACAAAACCATCATTAAACTGCAAAACACGGCCAGGATGGCAGAGGAGCAGGTGAGCGCCGGAGGCAAACAAATGTTCATTTAGAAAGATGAAGCTGACTGTATTTTAAATACTAGATCATTTCCCCATAAGTACCTGAGTACCAGTTGCTTACAACAAGGATGATGAAAAATGGCCACAGAGCCGTAATCGGCGTCCCACATGAAACTCAGCGACTGTTTGCGAGACACTGATGGATCTCCACCAAAACCAGACTACAATTACTGTAGCTTAACGCTAGAGTTGTAAATGTTCCACCATCTATCATTGCTGTACGTGCACGTAATCAGTCCAGATGACGGATTTACTAACCCATACTGCCCTCCCCCATTTCCCCCAGGACCTGCGACAGACGGAGTCCATCCAGTCGTTGCAGGGCCAGTTGGAGAACATCACACAACTAGTTCTCAACCTGTCTGTCAGGGTCAGCCAGCTACAGAGCGATGTATGTACAGTATGTGTGATTGTGTGTATATAATATGTTATACAGTAATGCCTATATGCATTATTAAACTGTTGTTCAGGCCAGGAGTCAAAAGGCCATTTGAACCACATTAACACCCGGCAAGTACAGTTGCTGCGACATGTTATGAGCTCTATGCTGGGATATTAAGAAATATATGATGGGGTCCCTGACTCAAATGCACTTTTAAATTGGGTGATAAATACGTGGTGAATGAATGTACTGGTCTTACGTTTTAGACCAAAAAAAGTGCCACAAACTGGTGTCATTAAACCCATACAGTAACTACATATCTATCCATTTTAACTTGGAAGCAATCTGAGAACCCATTGGCAAAGGAAAAACGGTGCACTCTTTTTTGTTTGTTTTTTTTGAACCCATTGGCAAAACAAAGGAAAAACGGTGCCCTCTTTTTTTTTTTTTTTTTTTTTACTAATTTGTGTGTCACTGTAATTTTGATCTCATTATTATTTAGCTGATATATTTAGCTATAAATGATGGCCTTGTCCCGTAGGTGTCCGACAGACAGAGTTATCTGCTGGCGTCTCTCACGCTGTGTCTGTTCCTGGGGCTGGTCCTGTGTGCCAATCGCTGCGGTGCCTCTGCAGACATTGAACCACCCGCTCTGCTGGCAGAGCCCGAGCCCCCAGAAGAATCCAGTAGTTACAGCAACTGTGAGAGGTAAGCCTGATCTGGTCAGTTGCCGATGTCATGTGCCGAAGATTGCTGATCTACAACATTTGAAGTGTTTCAAATATAATGGATTAGAATTGATTTTGCAGTATTTGCATCCTTTGATTAAATGCCGGTAATCGCCAAAACTCTGGCATCGGCTGGGCTCTGCTTAACACATTTAATACGTAGAACGTCTGTCATTAAATACAACCGACTGGTGCGGAGGACGTCTGTGAACGTCTTAGCACAATTCCATTGATATCAATATAAATCCGGATTATATTTAGCTTTTTTTCTATTTTTTTGGCCTATACTGCTTCCCGTAGCCTCTATGATGTTGCGCGCGCAATCGTTTTGGGGGGGGGGTTGAAAGTAAGAGCTGTAGCTGTGCTGGCACAACTTTCTTCAATTTTGTAATCAAATCAAGGCACTGATTGTGTTAATAGTAGAGTTAATTAAAAATGGGATCCAAGGGGGGACAGACACATCTGTGATATGATTACCATGACAAAGGCAGAGCTGTAGAGTAGAAGGGCCTGTTTGAAATGTAATGAGCAATGGGTAGGTGTTGTCAAATTGGGAGTTTTATAGTGTGCATACTGCGTCAATAGGGACATTCAACAAGATTACCATCGTAGTTAAATCTCAGAGGAATCTCGCAAAAGCCTTCAAACATGTTTTAACAGATGTGATGCGACTCTTCTTCTCGTCCTCTAACATTAATTAAAATTTCCCCAACAGGCAGTTTGCCTCGTGTGACGATACATGGTTAAAGAGGCGAGCGTCTTATCCGTTGCTGCATTCTGATTCATTGCAGATCCCTACCACTGAAGGCAAGTCACTTCTTTGTGCCATGTTGTCAGTGCAATATCTGTATGCATTTCTATTTGCTAATGCGTGGAAAAATATAACTTTATATATCTGTGTCTATTGTTGCTCAGGTCCAGAATCTCTGCCCACAGTGGAGACACAGAGGTTTTCTCCAGCCAACAGAAAGGTGTGGACGGTACCTACAAAAATGTGAATGTGGTGCGTTTGTGGGAGAAGCACCTACTTAGAGATGTCTAACTTTAATGTTTAATAAACACTAATAACGGTCACATAATGACATTGGCATTTCTGTCTGTCTTTCCTTCCTTTACAGAAGCGACGTGCTAAGGTAAAACCCAGAGAGGGAGTGGAGACCCTGAAAGCAGCCTCCTTGCCTACTCCAGACCTGGCCAACGGTTTTGCTGTCTGTAATGGCCTACCACACGCGGCAAACCCGGCACACCGGTTACTCCACGCAGCCTTTAAAGACTCTCCCTCGGAGGGCAGCTCCGAGGGCGGCTCTTCATCACACTCGGACGACCCCTCCTTCTGCGGCATCGCCACGATCGCCACAGCTTGCACGCGGCTCTGCGATGGCCTCCCGCCGCCCAGGACCAAGGCG
>OOFJ01095445.1:0-10215 GCA_900323375.1 Benthosema glaciale
CTCCTGTGCACTGCATCTGCAACATCATCAATGATCATGAAGCATGCAGATGATTTCAGATCACTGACAGTAGTGTGATAAGAACAACCTCTCACTCAACGTCAAGAAGACCAAGGAGATGATCATTGACAGAAGCAGAGAAGAGAGCACGCCCCGGTCCATCTCCATTGACGGCATAGCCTTGCAGTGAAATAAATGTATCAGGACCTCACATGGACCACACCAGACACCATAGGCCTACATATGCACCATGGTGAGTAGGATCAAGCAATATTTGAACAGCCTCTACTGTTAGTAGAGTTACATTAATAGTAATGTAACTTGTTCTGTTATTCAATACGGCCACTAGATGGCCACATGCTCCTATATTGATATAATAAATTTGTATAGCACATAGGTGAGAGCAAGGTGAAATCAGACAACAAAAGCAAGACACTGAACCCCTAGAACCCCTAATTGCTCCTGACGTGCTGGTTGGTGTCTTGCATGGTTTGCGCTGCCATTGGTGTGTGTGTGTATGGGTGAATGTGATGCACAATCTATGTAAAGCGCTGTGGATGAATGCACCATTTACCATTTAAATGTAAACATGGCAGCATATATCAGATGCTTCATGAAAATTATAGAGAAAACGAAAGAGCACCTCAAAGAAAAATAAGGGACTGTCTAAACCCAGTCGAATTGTTTTACAGTACAGATTCAGCAAAGACTCGGGCCAGCAAATGAAACAGAGGAATTAACACTCTTGCTCCAGCTATTAATAGCATTGCACTTTTATGCAACCGGATGTTTCCAGCTGGTGGATGGGGATCTGTCTGTATGTCTGTCTGCCTGCCTGCCTGCCTGCCTGCCTGCCTGCCTGCCTGCCTGCCTGCCTGCCAGCCAGCCACCCATCCATCCATCCATCCATCCATCCTTCCATCCATCCATCCATCCATCCATCCATCCATCCCGGCTCAAGACTGCTGTTTATTTACTGCACAAAACCAAGATGGTGGACACACAACAAAGTTTAATCAGCTAAGTCCTGCCCTGTGCGGGAGCTAACTATTTCTGTAGACAATGGCAATGCCCTGATAACGGCTGTCCCAACAGCCAGGAACCTTGGTGTTGTCCTGGACAGTCAGCTCTCGTTCAAAGCACACATTACAGCCATCACTCGATCCTGTAGGTTTACACTCCATTACATATGACGAATTAGACCATTCCTCACTCAGGAGTCAGCTCCATATCCAGACATCAACATTTCTAAATTTGACTACTGTAACTCCCTCCTTACTGGCCTATACCGGCATGCACACTTACTCCTATCCAAAATGCTGCAGCTTGCTTGGTCTTCAACCAGCCAAAATTCTCAAATGTCACCCCCCTTCTCTGCTCCCTCCATTGGCTCCCGGTCGCTGCCCCGCGCAGAGTACAGCTAAAGGTTGATCTGCCGACACAGGGAAGCTGGAAGTACCCTCGCTAAAAACGCCGGGACAGCGCTCCACGCGTCCCAAACTCTTCTCCTTTCTGGCTCCAAAACTATGGAATGCACTTCCCGTTGCATTCAGAACTGCAGTTTCGCTCCCAATCTTCCGCCGTAGTCTGAAAACACACTTCTTCAGACTCCATCTTAGCCCATAGCACTTAGTACTTGCAGTAGTACTTGCCCTAGCCTCGACCTCCTACAGGCGTATGCAAAGGTTCAACTTATGTATCTTAGATAGCATTTTTTGTGTAGACTTAGATAGCAGTTTATGTGGGCTTATAGCATTTTATGTAAACACAGCACTATATAGTATATGGATGCATATGTTCATTATTAGATTTTCCACGTTCTTTGCTTGAACTACTTTGTGTATAATGTGTTCACTGCTTAATGTTAGTCCATGAAGTCCTTGTCATCCATGAATTAATCACAGGTTAAAGTTTTAATCACAGTTTAATAACTTGTGGGTATGTAAAAAAAAGAAAAAAATGCAAATAATATATTTTTTGCCCCCCACTGCTTTCTTTCTCTCTGGGAACTTTAAAGGGTTAAATGTGCGCCCCACTTCCTGGTCCAATCCAGCACCTATTTATTCAGTGTACACGCACAAGCAATTATTTTTCCGAAACATCCTCAAACATTGTAAGCTGCTCTTAAGTATATGAAAAAGATTAGATTGGTTAGACACAGACATGCTGTGTTCAGTTCACGTCTGTCTGTCTAAAGATAATTTTGCAAACCGCCAGGCGGCACTAAACTTCATATGCACACTGCCAATAGGCCTCAGATGTAATGTTACCTCCACTTTTTTCATAGATCTACAACTGACAGGCATAGATGAGTGGTTTTGCAGTGATACTTTGATTTAGCCAGAAGAGTCAGGGGCTTTGTGAATGTAGTTTAATAGATTTGGTTCTGTGTTTAAAAGAGAAAATAAGAGGTTTCAAGATGTGTGTCTTAGCAATTCAGTGTAGTAATTAAGACAAATCACAAATGTATGCAGATAAGAACGTTTGTGCAAATCGCCATTAGGCATGGCGTTGGTTTGTGTTGGTGAGTGATGTCAGACAAGCCTATATAGAGTGCGACAGATTACATGTCAGGAGACAGTTACTTATTACCACCACTACCACCACCATCTAGATTTCCACCTGCCACTGGTAAACAATAAACTTACTGGAGAACCCAGCCACCACCGGCATAAACCATTACCAACCGGCAAGCATGAGCAGTGAACAACCACCTCAGCCTGCTGCCGATGTAGAGAGCCCATCCAGCCTGGCAGGCTTAGCTTACACAGGGGAAAAAAAGGTCATCGCAACTAGAGTCTTGGGTACAGTGAAATGGTTTAATGTCAGGAATGGATACGGTTTCATCAACAGGAATGATTCCAAAAAGGATGTTTTTGTACACCAGACAGACATAAAAAATAACAACCCAAGGAAATACCTTCGCAGTGTGGGAGATGGAGAGATTGTGGAATTTGATGTGGTTGAAGGGGAGAAGGGGGCGGAGGCAGCCAATGTCACCGGCCCAGACGGTGTTCCAGTCAAAGGGAGCAAGTATGCCCCTGATTATATGCCCAATCGCTTCAAACGCTACCCCCGCAGGATTGCCCCATCCCGTGACGGGAACTATCCAGACAACCACCAGAGTGACAATATGGGTGAATCTGGCAGTGGAGGTCGGCCAAGGTTCAGACCAAGGGGTCCAACCCATACCAAACCCCAGCAGGCCGGAGAGGAGGACAAAGAGAACCAGGGTAGCAAGGGTGGCCAGGACCAAGAGACCCTACCAGCACACCTATCACCAGAACTACGCTCACAGAAACCCAGAGGCTGGCGGCAAGCCCGGGCACTATGACCAGGCACGTGCACACACAGACATCAAAGGGGGCTTCAGCCCCTGCCCTTTACCCATCTTTTTAAACAAAAAAAGCCCTCTCCAGACCATGAATGCAAAGCTTACTATGGTGAAAGAAATGTACATGCCTCCTTTCCATGCCACACCCGATGGCAGCATTCAGGAGGATTGCCTTTTTCCAAACTCGAACTTGAACACGGCATTTTACGTTGACATAATGCCATGATAATAACACTTCGCTGTGATCGCTGTGAGTTTGTAGATCCGTTCTTTTCCACAATTGTGACCTGTTTAGGGAATTTCAGCTCCTGCCTCTCTAACATTCTCTGCAGGTCCCTGACTATGACAAGGAGGCCAAGACATCCATTTAGAACTGTTCCGGAGAGGGCGGACACCCAGCAGGACGCAGAAGGAATCAAAGAGAACTGTTTGTGATACCTGGCTTGGGGCCTCTTTGTTCTCGTTAGCCAGCCATGGAAGAACCGATTAAATTGATTAAAATCAATTAAAATTGATCCCTAGATTAGTTGGCAAATGTTTCCTCTCGTTGTGTAGTTCAGCTAAACGAATGAGCCATTTACATTTCCTGTGTACATGTAGGCCTATAATACGTGCAGTAGCGACCGTGAAGCAATATTGCACAGAAAACTGCCTGAGCCCGTAATACAGCGTTGAAAAATATCCAAAGTCTGGGAGCATGTCAGCCTCACAAACATCAACAAAGATTGTCTGCAATGAGAGGAAATGCTCGGCATGGGAGCGCGTCCACAGAGCACATACGGTTGTTTGTGGAATTGTCTGTGTGGATCCCGACCAGAAACAGCTGGATCAGAGCACTCATGGGCAGTAAATAGAAACCTGAAAAGCCTGATGATGGGTTACTTCTATGGAATATGACTGAATGTATGGATATGAATCCAGTTAAAACATTCAGCCGAACATCACTTAGTGTTGCTTAGCCACTCATTCATATTAATATGTTTATGAACGTTTATTTTTTTAAATGCCCTACCGTATTTGACTTTAAAAGAGTAATGTTAACCTTTAGGCTATAACAAATGTATTTATAATCAATTGCATGCAGACAGAATAAGACTATAAGGGACCATGGGTGGCTTTTATTTATTTAGATTTTTTTTATGTCTAAAACGTCTCAAACTAAAACTAAGAGTCATAATCCGATTAATCATTTAAATAATCACAGATGAATGGATTATCAAAATATAACACACAGTGTACCTCTCAGTTACTTACACCCATTACCATACCCAAACTAGTTTGAGTGTCTAGTAGAGATGCAGATATCCTATATTAAATATTGCTTATATGGCTTTCACCTTTCAAAAATGTTTCTTGACTTTTTTCCCAAAACGTCATGTTTTCCAATTTGGAGACCAAAAAGCCTATAGGGCCTCGCTGACTCCAAAGCTGCATAGGTCATTTCTACGCATTATGTTTTACACTTTAGTCTTGCTTTTAATGATTACAGATTATTATGTTACCATGTTTTATATGGCATAGCTCTGTGGCACCACTTCTCTGTCAGTAGACCATGGAACTACCTCATGACTCTTTTTCCCCCCCCAGTTTTCTTTTTTATTTTTTTACGAGACAGTACCAGTCTACGGCTAGCCTGGGACGCAAACCATTTTTTAAATTTCTGATGAGGTCGGGAGTGCGATTAACTTGTGTCATGTTGTAGTCAATGGTTTGTAGTCATCAGGCCGGAACCACCAAACCGGAACCAGAATTATACCCAAAATAATTCCCAGCGATGAATATACATCATAATGTTAGGGTTTCGGTTCTTCTATTGCAGATCGTAGCGGCTGGCGAGACTAAACTAGTAGTTATACTCGATTCAGCATTTAAATGAGGGGGGAACCAAAACAAACCGGATCACAGGGGACAGTTTGGAATGAATACCAGCTATGCTTTCGTCCGAGGTGTAAAGTCTGGTGATGCAGGGTTTGACCACTTAAAATGGTCTGCTTTTGTCTGCTGTGTCACCAAAGCATAATTTCGGTAAGTTGTGTTTATTACGCATAGCCTAAAATGTGCTATGACTAAAACCTCTGTATTATTGAGTGGTGCACTCCTACAACCAGCTTTGGTGTGGACAAACTTGGTGTGGACTCGAAACGTCCCGTGTCACACCCTGTCCACCGTAGACAGGTATGAAGTCATTTGAGTTCAAACGGGTAGGAATCATTACATAAGAGTCATGTGAAGACTAGTACGTAAAACGTTACATCAGACCAGTGCTGGACAGTGCGTATAAAAGGGGATGCAATCAGAGAATCAATCACAAGTATTGGATCAAACGTTATAAACACAGGCATCTTAGAATCTTCAACGACGCCAGTCCGTATAAGACCTCACACCACTCAGTTCACACGGGTGTGATTTTTATATATAATAATGAATTGTATCCCTTATTTCCTCTCAATATATTTTGTTAAGCCCAATATCTGGTTATCTATCATTTACTTCTCATGTAAAACGACAAGTATTAGCATTACTGTATTTCTGCTCTTTTGTCAGTTTTACACTGGGATTTTTTTTTTGTTTGCTTGTTTTTTGCATTGTATCTCATTCATTTTCTTTTTGGCTTTTAACACCAAATTCAGCTCATTGTAAATATTATAATATTCAATGTTTGTTGAATGTTAAAGGTAGGGTAAGTGATATTTTTTGTTACGATATTGTTTTTATTCTGAAGGCCTACTCATTGCGAGTGTTTGTTCAGGAACAGGGGTCTCCCCGTCCCTCCAGGTCTTGAATAAACAGAAAAGGCATTTTCCGGTCAGGATCAAATCAGGAGAGAGAAACTCATACAGAATTCAGATTAAACAAATGGAATTGGAAGATGATGACACAAAGAAATCAGTAGACAAAATTGGAACTGGAACACTAGAAACTGAAATACTAGAAATTGTAAGCTGATAAAAAAATGGGTACTTCTCCTGATTGACTGAAGATTGGCCACCCACAAAATGTATTTTCTGTTTATAAAGATCTGGAGAGAGAGGGACTTCTGCTTAAGGCTATGTTACTCTGGACTTACTGCCCGCATGAAGACTGCACAGCCTGTCGACTTCCGCAAAAATAACAATTCTAAACTACTTTCCCTAGTGGATGCACTGCGCTCTGAGCCCCCCACCACACATTGACAGGTAGTCCAATAACATTTTTGGTCAGATTTATTTTTTTGTTCACCAGAAGAAAACAAAAAAAAAAAATAGTTTACACCACTGCGCCTTTTACAGATATTGTCAATAGAAACTACCATTGACAAGATTTTCCTTCTTGTGAAATATTTTACTTTTCTGGCCAAAAGCTGCATTTTATGTGTGGTTTTATTTATTTGTTTGTGTACATTTTTGCTACTACTAAATAATTTTGCCCCAAATTGTTTATTTATATTTAACTTAGGAGATGAAGATGTATCTGTCCGAGGTTTTTGGTGTCTAATCCGATTGACTACCATTGGCTTCCAAAGGTTGCTGGAGGGGCCCGTTGTGCACGCCATGCTACAGGCACAGCGAGTAGGCCAACCAGTAGGCCAATAAAGAATCTCCACCAAATTTATTTCATATCAGCCAGTTATAGCGTCATGCCCATGACATGAGACTGTTTTTAGGGGAAGCGGTGGCCTAATGGTTAGAGGGGCGGCCTAGATACCGGAAGGTTCCCAGTTCGATTCCCCAGACCTGACATCAATAATTAATCACCGCTGAAGCGCCCTTGAGCAAGGCAATGAACCCCTGCAGGGACTGGCTGTAAATAAATCTCGGCTTAGTCCAAATCCCAGGGTAAACAACAAACTTTGCTTTGCTTTTTTTATTTTTTATTTTATTTTTAGAAATATTTTGGGTATTTGTATGCCTTTATTGGTAGTGGATAGTGTGTACAGTATGGTGACACGAAAGGGGAGAGAGATGGGAAATATCAGGGCAAAGGTCATCAGGATCGGGATTCAAACCCTTCTTTATAGCAGCCTAGGTGCCCGGACCGCTACACTAGCTGCCCGGGTCATGAGACAGATTCTTGCCAAACAAGCTTGTGATCTACAAGCTCAAAACTTGCATTGTGCAGTGTTGTAGTGCTTGTAGATTGGCTATTTCCAAGAGCTTGTCAGGGCGGGAGAGTCCCTGTTCAAATTAACCTTCTCAAAGAATTGTGATTAGGCGATTGTGGGATAATTATGAATGAACAGAAATATTTGGGATTAGGCTATTGTGTAATAATTAGGAATGAACAGTATGAACAGAAATATTTGGGATTTGCTTCTTTGGCCTAATGGGATGTAGTGATAGCAAACACACACATAGCGGCGCGTCACTACTTCGTGCTGCATTGTTTGTACATATCTGCTATTACGTAAATCTTAAAAAATCTTGAGAAAGTGTTTGGTCGCACCAGCACGGTGATTCGACAGATTTGGCGGATCACCGGTGAGACGTTCAGTCATGCGGGAGAGACTCGGAGTAGAGGCGCTGCTTAGGTGGTTCAGGCATCTGGTTAGGATGCCTCTCGTCTCTCGAGCATCTCCCTAGGGAGGTCCTTGATGCATGTCCCACTGGGAGGAGACCCCGGGGCACACCAAGGCGCAGATGGAGATTACATCGACTCGCCGGCCTTGAACTGTCTCGGGATCCCCCAGAAGGAAGTCGCTAATTCTGCTCAGGACAGGAAAGTCTGGAGCTCTCCGGTGGAGCAGTTGCCCCACGACCAAAGCATGGTTAAACATAGCTCTGGTCCATAGCTCTACTGTTTGTGTGATTCTGCCCTGCAGTAGAGCTATGTGACAATCCCATTTTAAATCAGACCTCAAGCCCGACCAGCCTCACTTCTGTAGTGGATATCTCACAAACGGTTTACCTACTCACCAATATAAACACCTTGTGTTATTATTCTTACCGTGGTGGAAGCACTCTGAGCCCCCCACCACACGTGTAAAATGCACTTTTTGGGGAAAACGCGATTGTTTTTCACCGGAAAATCCAACAGGATTTGCGCCCTCTAGCGATATTGCCCAGAGAAAACCTCCATAGACAATATTTTTCCTCCGGTGAAAAACAATCGCGTTTTGTTTTGTGAATTTTACGCGTGTGGTGGGGGGCTCAGAGTGCTTCGACCACGGTAAGAAGGCTTTCTAATAACACAAGAGGTGTTTATATTGGTGAGTAGTTAAGCCGTTCGTGAGAAACCCACTACAGAAGTGGGGCTGGTCGGGCTTGAGGTCCGATTTAAAATGGGATTGTCACATAGCTCTACTGCAAGGCAGAATCACAGAAGCAGTAGAGCTATGGACCAGAGCTAGGTTAAACAGTTGAAGATGGATGGATAGAAACTTAAACTAGTATATACAATATGTTTGTGTTGTGATGTGTCATCATGACGTAAAATCGACACTACAGCTATTTGCTCACAAAAAAAACCCCACAATGTAATAGTTTTCAAGAGTCTTAGGTGTTGTAGCATTACAAAGTTACCTAAAAAAATCTCACTATTTGCCATTCCAAATGTGATTGTCTTATATGTAACACCAGCAACCCTATTCCAAAACCCCCAGGTACATTTTCAAAGTATTTTCAGCAATGGGATTTCAGCAATGGGATAATCTCATCATATACTGCCAAGTTGCAGCAGACCGAAAAGGACCGACCATCAGGAGCAGAAAAACACCCGATCAAGGACATCGGGATACCTCCGAGATACCAAGAGTGCTCGGGGACAGAATCTCATTGCAGAGACCAAAGACAGTGCTACGAGGTGTCCTCGCTGTCCTGAACCCAATATACAGTACCTGTGGCCAAAACGCCTACAAATAAGGCCAAGAGGCTAAAGCCTACAAATAAGCCTCAAATACCACTAAGTGAAGAAAGCCGAAATCCAATTATTACAGAATCATTGCAAACTGCACTCTGTCCAATGTCATATCACCTTTATATTAGATTTCCTGACGGTTCTCTGCGAATATAGGAGAATCTCAGTCATAGCACCATATACATAAAGTTAAGTCAAGGAGATGGAAAAAAGGAGGAATCAAGAAGTCAGAACGTTGTGAAGTTCCTGAGTGTATATATATATATGTGACTGAGTATAAGAACAAATGGCCGTTTTTTTATTGTTGTGCAGTGCCTTTTTTAATTTACTGACCAAGTATGAGAACATTTGGACGGGAGTTAAGCCAGAAGCCTTAGATCTATTTGGATTTGTGGTGTGGAGACATTAACAATTCTCCACATACGACCTGACCACCGGCGAAGGGTTCTATTATATCAGAGATAGTTTCCCCGGCCTAGTCGGATACTATGTGTAACCGGGCCGTGCCCGGGGTTTGCTTCAATATATTAAAGTATATGGAAATAGTATATTAGACCACTCAAAACTGTACATCAACACTTAACCAGGTTCTACATGTGACTGTAAGAAATACGACAAGTAACAAGGATTTCCCCCAAGATTACAATGGTTTATTAGATAATCGAGCAATAATAAAAGACAATACTTTATTGTATCAAAACAATTAAAAGTTATAAAGCGGAAGAGAAAAGCTAAAATGTAAGCTCAAGTACCCAAGGAAAGATTGCAGGGAGGATGGGGTGCACACACAGTACCAAAGTGTAAGGGGGGGGGGGGAGCACCGTTGTGAGCCTAACCACCCAGCACTGCACCTAACCTGCAGCAGAAGAGAGGAGGAGATTATAATATTTGTTCACAGCAATAGGGCATGCAAGGATGATGTCACAGTAGTACTGGCGGCCATCTTGGTTGTGACGGCTGTTTTCCAAAGTCCTAGCTATGCCCTATAGACTATACCCTCACTGACTTATGTGACGTCAACACGGAAAGTGTTTGAGGGTGCATCCCCC
>OOFJ01095446.1:0-10582 GCA_900323375.1 Benthosema glaciale
ATGAGGTCATATCAACATATGTAATGTCAGAACAGGTCAGCTCCATATAGAGATCTAAGGGTGCCAGCGGGGGAAGTGTACAGGGTTTGACGAGGGCCCAGGTATAGGGCCGGGCCTTCATTTTCGGGCTTGTTGAGAACTCTTTCCGGCTGCCGGGCACGGCTGCACTAATTACTTTGGGGCGGGCCTGTCTAGAGTTTGAATAGGTAGGACAGGTAGCCTATCAGTCAAAAGGGAGACATCGAAGAGGAAGTATCAACATATAAAATGCTCCACATATAGATGTAGAGTTGCTGGCCGGCTCCATATGCAGATCTAAGTGATGATCTATCCAGGGTTTGATGGGGTCAGTGTCGTGATCTTCACATATCGAGGCAGCCATATATGGAGCGTGTCACAAGGCGTGACAGCCTGATGGCCATATATGGTAGTTTGACGGAGTCACTGACGTGTCACAGGTCTTGCAGGTTTTCATAGTAATCTCCGACCTACAGTCGCAAAAACAAATATGTTTAAAAAAAAACATAAAAAAAAATATATAAATTATTATTATTAAAAGACAATATTCCCAATCCCTATTAACTTGAATTAAAAAAACCACTGGTCCATTCATTCTAGAGACAGAGTTCTGACATCTCCGTTCACTCCCATGGTAAGGTCTAATGGAGGTGCTCTACATAGACTTCTATTGAGCATGGGGACAACCGAGTGTGACAAGTCCTGGACCGGAAGTAGGCAGAAATGCATTGGATTAAGGCAACAGCCCAGCTTTAATGATCTTAAATCCCTTTATTTTAGATAGTTTTGTAGTAATGGTATAACATAAACATTACAGAGACTTTATGTTACTGTATAATACTTTAAAACAGTTAACATGTTGCACACATGGTTAAAATAGCTCTTATTTGCGCCGCCCTCGTTAAAATCAATGTATTTCCAACTCCAGCTTGTCACACTCCAAGGCTGCATGAACAGCGCGCGAGGGCTGTTTTCTGTACCCTCAATGTCGCAACTCTTCTATTAGATGGCTCTGGTAACTGGTTCTATCTAATGACTACACCAGTTTACAATATGAACTTACTTTCCCAGCATGCACTTGGGGTAAATAAGGAAGCGTCCACGTCAACGCACATCAGACAGTCAGAAGCCTTTATATATGTCTATGGTCAGAAGCGCCAGCCGAACATTTTTTTTAACTTCGTAATTATGTTTTTGTTTTGTTTTATATAAATATGTGTATTACTGTGAATGCTATCGCACAAATTAAGATCTCTGTTTAAAGATACATTTTTTGCACTTGCATTTTGGGGAATGATTTCTAGCATTTTTCGGAGGCATGGCGGTTCATCCTTAAATCAAAGTTCACCTCAGGTAGCGTGTGAGCCAGTCAGCCAGATGAGCAACACTAAACTCGAGCAGACTACTGTAGTGCGTGGTCATTGATTACATTTGCAGGCCAACTGCTTTTGGTCCGCAAAATGGCCCAGATTAAAGCATCGGAACCCGAGCCTCGGTTCTACAGTTATGCTAAAACAGTGTGCGTGGTGCTGACCCACTTTATATGCATTTGCTTTACTGGGTTCATTGTAGTCCTGTCACGACCAGGGTCAAGTGAGTGGTCTTTTTCCCCTTTCCTCATGACAATGGCAGTAACTTAATACCTATTTCAATGTAATTTGACCAACTTTTAAATCTACCTTATTTATTTTTATCTTAGGTTGGTTTTCTTGGCATCCTTTCCTCATGACAATGGCAGTAAGTTAAATACCTATGTCAGTGTTATCATCAACCTGGAACATATATGTCTTTGAAAGAGTCTCATCACACATTATTTATTAATATGCTAACTACTTACTCTTTCTCGTCAGTTCTTCCTCTTCATGACTGAAGCCATACTCATCTTCTCTCGCCACGGCTCCCCTGTCAGAAAACTCCCACATAAAACCAAGGGACGCTTTCACTGGATCCTGCAATGTCTCTGCGTGTGTTGCGCTGCCATGGTCCTGGCAACCATCAGCTACAATAAGCACCTCAATGGAAAACCCCACTTCACCTCTTGGCATGGCCTACTCGGCCTCGTGACAGTTTGTGTTGTTGGGGTGCAGTCACTAGCAGCTCTGCCCCTGATCTATCACTCTCTGGCAAAGGGATGGTCCCTGGCCAAGCTGAAGCGCTACCACGCGACTGCTGGTCTCATCACATACCTCCTTGGCAGTGTGAGTGTCTTCCTGGGCATCTGTTCTGCCTGGTTCACTGCATCTGTAGGCGTATACACGTGGTACCTGTCAGCATTCTGCCCTGCCTTTTCTGCCCTAGCTGTAATGAGTCAAGTGACAAATGCTTACATGCTTAGAAAACGTGAGTCCTGACGGACCATAACATTCAATATCGCTATGCAATTGTGTTATACAACCATATTGATATACCTTTTTTTTTGTATACCGGTATGTAATGACTGAAAATCTGTTTAATTCTATAATGGAACTATGACTGACTTAATTTTCTAATCTATTATGAATTCTGGAGTTTATTTTTAGACTGAATCCTAAAATAATAAATGTAATGCAATGCTTCAATTAAAACATTAACCTACTATGCACTGCAATAGAAGAGTGTTTTATTGTTAAAATAACATTGATAACACAGTCATATTCTGCTCCACTCTAGACTGCATATACGAAATGACAGTTGTGGATCAGCCGTCTGGATCAAAGTGAACAAAAAGGTTAAAAAAATGTAATTACAAAAAGGTGATAGAATATATTTTTCCATCACAAATAAATAAATTTGGTAAACACATTGAAATAAGGAACAAATCGCCAGAGGTCACCAATCAGAAGTTATAAAAACATTTAAAAAGTTTAAAGTCTCATGAAACATAAAAAAATATGCACAGTAAAATAATTTGATATGACAGACAGGGCTTGTTTATACACAGATACCTATATTTCATAATCCGTCTTTAGTCATATACTGTAGATTCAGATGGTGTTTCCAACTGAGAACGACGATATGGGGCCAGAATGATTTACATGTTGAGCAGATATTGATCTTTAGTCAAAGTGCCAGCTCTGTATCTTAGACAAACTAATCAGGCATGCTCAAGACAGGCTTGAGCACACAATGTTAATGAGAAAATGATGACATGCAGACCAATAGCTAACAAGCCAGCAGCAAATGTAAAAATGTGTACAGTATTGTCTAGGCGGGGATTAGATGCACAAAAAGACCCCACAAAATTATTATGTATGACACATTTAAATGCCATAGTGAATGATGTAATGTTACATTATCCAGTGTTCTCGTAAATTGATGATAAACAATAACGTTGCTTCTAGCCTGTATATCAATGGTTGAAATGGACCTCTCTCCTCCACCCTAATTACCTCGAGGTGTCAGCAAAAGAGAGAAATACAAGGCTACTACAGGCCAGAGACCAAAAAAATACATACGTGTCCTAAGCACGGTGTAACTACTCTGTTACAGTACTACTGCGATAAAGCTACTTATGTTGAACTTGCTTTTAGAGACAATTGTTATGAAAAAAAAACTACCTCACACCTATCAAAAAGTAAGGCCATCAAATAACCTTCTGACTCAGTTCTTTGTGGTTGAATATTCATGGTTGTGGGTTTGTGATTAGTGGCTAGACTGGCTACATATGGTACACTTCGGATGTTGTACGGAGTACTGACTGAGATGATAAGCTGGCACAGTTCAACAGCTTCTACAGTTTGGGTAATATTTAGTTAGTGAAAGTGTTTTGAAAATATACGTAAAATGTGACGGTCAATGCAATGAGCAGCAAACTATCTATAGATAGTGGGCAACTTCAGTAACAAAGAAAAAAGGCAAAATACATAATTAACTATCAACACTAAATCACTGTTGTAGCCACTTTGGATTTTGATATTGGTGCCTTTAGTCACGATGCTGACTCTACTATAAACTTGCACTTTGAGTGTAACACCAACTGTCTCTCAATGATCAGAACGTTCTTCCAGCTCATGAAAACGTGTACCGTCATCAATACTAAGTCCCAAGACCCCTTTGTGTCATTTAAGGCTAAAAATGAAAGCGCATAGTCCAATTCCATGTATCAGCCCCTGTGTTATCAACGGCCAACATGAAATTACATTCATTTTAGTTAAGGACTCTGATAAAGTAAAAATAATTCATGGTTATCATGTTTGGAATAATAATCATCAATCATCCCCAAACCACTTCTTCCCTTGAACCCAATTCTGCAGTCTGGACTTGCAATATAAACAACAATAATGACTACTATTTACAAAATATCAAAATCTTCTGGTTAACAAAAAAAATGAGAAAAAGAAAAAAAACGAAAAAACAAGAAAAAAGATCCAGATCATACTTGTCCTTTTTCAACATGGGATGCTACAATGTTTACCAAATAACTATACACTACAATAACCTCTCTGAAAGCAAACAATTTAGTTAGTCTCAAAGGGTTTCTTCTCAATGCATTGCCATGTCATTTACTCTAAGCATGACTTTATAAACTGCTTTCTATTGACTTCTTCAATCGCAACCAACATTTTCCAGTCTTCTCTACCAGAAGGGGGAAGTGGAGCTACCATTTTAAACAGTGAGTTGTGAGTGAGCATGTCTCAATTTCCCACAGATATATTAATGGGAAATCCGATCTGAAGATTAACTAAATTGTTTGAGCTCAGAGAAAATCAAATTAAATGCATGTCGAAGTCTTTCTTAGAAATATAGTGGAAGAGGCTGTGCTTGGAAAGCACCATGAAAGATTCAACTAAATCTGATCATATGGTGTCTGGTGCTAGAGACAAATAGGACTTGGATTTTCACCATCAAGACTAGTTACTCTGTCTTGGTTAAGTCAACTTAAAGGATCATACTAGTGCGTGGTCTTAGCCCATTAACTGCAGCTCCTGGTGTACTTGATTTGATTACTGCTGATGATTTTCCCAAGCATACTTTGTATTCGTATTTAAAGTAAGTCATTGGTTCCGTACATCACACTAAAGTGTGATAGGAAAATCAACTTGCAGAGTTGAAACTGGAAACTTGATTGTTATCCAAAATTGACTTTATTGCACCTTTATTTGTTATTAAAGTTACGGCATTGTTGCGCTTGAATGCATTTAACGCGCAGCTTGTTTTATGAAACTGAAATGCTTGTGTTTTCTTGACTACGCAATGATTTTTAGCCAACATTGATTCCGTTATACAGGTACGTTTGGTAACGTTTAAATGACTTTTGAAAATATCTTGACAAATGTGAAATCTAAAAATGTAGTCATTAACCGGGAAGTGGTCTGTTTATATGGCCAAAGCTATGAATAGACAATGACATGTATGGAAGGTATATGGACCTCTAAGAGTTATTCAAGAGATCTGTATAACATGGTGTCTGGATTTGAGACCATTAGGAATGGGAATTTCAGTGAATTTCCACCATTTAGCCAAATGTAGTAAACGGTTTAAATGACAAGACTATCAAAAGAATATGCAATAAAGATTGTAACCGACAATCAAGTGTATGAGTCTATTTGATTTTACAGTATCTGCATATCCATCACTGGGATACACAGATATGTATTTGTATTTTTCCTCAGCATTTTCTCTTCTCGTTTGTCAGCACTTACTGTTCTACTGCTACGTATTAAAATGTGCTTGTACACTTTCAATATATTGTAACAAAATTAGGAAAAATAACAAATAGTTCTAAGAAATGATCAGAAAAAGGGAATGCTAAAAACATAGGAGTTCAATTAAATACAAGTACAATTTGGGATTTTCATACCGGTAATCATTGAAAGCTCGGCAATTAACATTTGCCCAAATGAAAAACAAAAAAAATATTTTTTAAAGAGGTATGACATTTCTGATGCGCATTAACAAACTCAACAATTGTCATATTTAGGTACCGGTCCAGAACTCCGCTGGGAGGTAAACGGATCAACTTAGTTCAGCCGCTAATTTAGTTGTCCTCCAATTTTCACATATTCATGTTATGTAAACGCGCAGTAATTCCCATTCCTAATTGAGGGGTTCCCATTTCTAATGGAGGGTTTACCATGTTTAATGGAAACTCTACAGAACTCTGTCGTCTCTGGCTACTTGCCGGTCACTTCGATGACGTCATCATCAGAGCTACTGCCACCATTGTCTATAGTCAGATGTGTATCAGGTTGGCTCAGCGCTGCCCCCAAAAGACTAGAGGTGGGATTGTTAAAATGGGAGAGAAAGCTGGATGAAGTAGAGCTGGGGCTGGATGCAGGGAAGGCCCCTGCCCCGCCAGACAGAAGAGAATTGGGGTACATTCTGGGCTCAGGCAGCAGGGACTGACTGTAGTTGAGAGGGAAGCCTGAGGACAGCAGACCAGCCATGTTGGGGTTCATCAAATAGGGCGGCAATGAGCCTGATGCCAAGGAGGTGGAGGTGGATGCTGAGGGGACAGTTGAGGAGGCGGCGGTAGAGAAAACAGAAGACAGGGACGACGATGAGGAGGAACAGGCAGGGAGGTATCCATTCCCTGTGGCTGAATGGCTCAGAGCGTCTGTCCCTGCAGACGGGAACATGTTCTGCAGATCATCCAGTGTCTGTCCTGGAGTCTGGAGGAAGGACGATCCACCACTCCCACCCATCAGAAGTGGGTGACTCATGTTTCCCAGTATGGATGATGAGTTCAGACCCGCGGATGGAAAACTGAGCCCACTGCCCAGGGACAGACCTGGGAAACGGGATGCAGCAGAGGTACGCTTAGTTCCCATCTGCTTTTTGCCGTGGCTTTCAGTACTACTCATCTTACGTTTTCTGCTGCGCACTTCTAAAGTGGAGCCGAGGAGGTCATCATCAGTCTCATCAGAATCATCGAGTTGCCTGTTAAGGTCTCCAGTCCGATTGTGCAGCGAGCTGTTTCGGTCCCCTGCTGGTGCAGCGGACATCTCTGATGGAGGCGACGGAGGCGAGGATTCTGTGTAGCGGCTGAGCTGTCTGAGAATCTCAGGGCTTTCAGGGGTGGAGGGACGGGGCTCACCATCTGGGCTGTGCTGTCGCTGCTCCACAGGCGATGAGCAGCCATTCCTGACTGGGCGGATTTGGGAACCCTGTGAGTCTAAAGAAGTGAAAGTGAAAAATGCTATCACGTTAATTCCACAGGAAACTTTCAGAATTGCCAAGTCACGCTTGTGATTGGTAAAAGGCATGGTAAGAGAGGCAGTAATATTGCACATAATATATGTAATAAAGTCAATTATACAACAGTTTGCTTCAAGGAAGCAATCCGATTGGTTGAAACAGCTTTCTAGCCGTGCTTTAAACACGATATTCAAACACCTAATCAAAACAAAGAATTCAGCCGTGCTTCTTTCCCACAGACTCGATGGCTAGGCTAGCTAGTGTCTTGGGACATTTGTGGTCATAGTGGCTGCATCAGTCATTAAAAATATAAATTTTCAGCGATTATCTTGGTAACAGTTGTATAATTGCAATATTACACTCGAGGGTGTTCTTTATCGTCATTAGCACTTGAACGATGCCTTTCGGAACCCATCACATACAAATACAACAGTGGGTTAGAGGACGTGTACACACGTCAAAGCACTTTTTTTTTATTGATATCAAACAAAAAATAAAAAAATACGGTTTTTGTTTTTTGCCTCCCCTTCTGCATCATACTCCTTGCTGTTTCTCGCATGCATGCTGCCGTTCACTTGTTTTCGGCTCAGAAAGAATGGCTCGTTTCTCCTAATCTAGAGAACTCTCCATGGTTTTGAGCAAACTTCTGTCTTCATTCCTGACTTCAACAAATATTAACGCTTCTAGAGAGACTTTAGATGTGACAGCGCGAGGTAAATGATGGAACATTATGCCTACCGGTATTTCGGGGGAACTGAAGGGGGGACCTTTCAGAGTAAAATCTGCCATACCTACTGGCACTCTAGAGCTCCTATTTTGAAAGAAATCCCGGCACTCGTTGTGTTAATGACCACCCTCACATGTAATATTGTCATATGTAAATATCATGTCACAGATTATCATGAAGCCCTTGTGTTATTAGGGTTATACATGCCTTGTATACCTCGTGACATAGCAGAATCTGATATGTGACCAATCGGTGGTCTTGTGATCTTTCCAGAACGTATAGCGAAAATCCTGCCATCATTAGTCCTAATGTAGGTACCTGTGTCGGGAAAAAGAACAGAAACTCAGAAATGCACACTGATGACGGGTAACGTAGTCTAGTCTGAAGTTCTGAACTAGGCTGTTGACGTTACCTTTAGACCCTTTGATGACGTGGATGCTCTCTCCAGCACCGATTCGAGCTTGTACATCTGTTGTGCTGTTAGCGCCTGGAATTACAATGTCTGTGGGTTGAAACAAAACAAGAAGTAATTTGACTCATCCTGATCCGCTTCCTGTTTATAATTCCTGTTCACGGAAATGGCTGTATCTCGGTTGTTTTTATTAGACATGCTGTTTTCAAACCATTGAACGCATGCTCCAAATAGAGCACCGAAGTCTGACGTCAATGTCGGTAGAGGGTCCAATTCACCGGGTTCATGTATTTTTTATTTATTTGCATTGTAATCTCCATAGGGGGATTTTTAGATCGCCTCAAATAAGAACTGTGTCCCAGCCGTTACACTCACGTGGATATGAAGAATCAACAGAGAAACACTAATGTTACAGCTGCTGAATTAGTTACATTTTCGCTAGAAACAGACTGTATCATATATGACTAACTGACGGTCGTAAACGATACGGAGACACCTCCCCGACAATAACACTGAGACAGTTTGTTTACTTTCGGACCACAATTCTTCCGTGAACCACGGGATGAGCGAGTGACGTCAGGACTTCGGTGCTCTATAGAGTATTTCTTTCCCTATCAAACACAGCTCACGTGTCCATGTAGACGATCGACCGCGGTGCGATAAAAAAAAAGCCTTGGAAAGGTACGAAAAAGGCTGGCAAGGGGAGAACAGGAGGGTGGGGGAGGGCTGGCAGTAAATGAGATTGCTACCTACCGCTTTACTTGACAAGATAATACAACAGCCTCCTGCGTAGTTGCTAAGCTGCTTGTGCTGGTGCTTGTGAGGTGTTTTGATCTATGTGATGGGGGGCTGGGGGAGGTGCAGCAGTGGAGGGGTAATTACCCCTTGTTTAATGGTAAGGGCCATGTATATATAGCACAACGCAGCATTAAAGATCTCAACCGCAAAATGATCGTGGTGTTTTGTTGAATGCTTGGATAGCATTGGTAGCTTAAATATCTTAACCACTTCAAACCCCAGAAATCCTTATTTTGTGGAAAATGTTGGAAGAATACAAGCTCACCACGTCATGATGAGCTTGTAGATTGTCTATTTTCAATATTGACCGCAGCTGGGAAGAAAATGGTTTGATCGGTAAGACAGGCACAGTAATGTTTACCAGTTGTGGTGACAATCCTCTGCACATAAACCCCAGCCTTCTGTAGGTAGTTAACAGGAAAGCCGCCACCAGAGCTGGAGCCGGCCATCCCCACCTGACGAGGCATCATGGGGATCGGGGTGGACTGAATTGGCCGGACACTTGCCACAGGCTTTTCATCTGGCCGTGCTATGGGACGCCTGTAACACAAAGTTATGCTCACAATAGGATCACAAACATGACTTCATCGGTAAAGATTTTAAGTTCCTTATTGAGGCTTTGAATAGAGGCCAATCACTTAATGTGTGTTTTACTAAATAGAGGCACAGAGAGTTTTTTATGTTGCTTGACTCAGTATTTAGATATGTGATATTAATTTTAGCTGCGCTGCCCCTTCCTTTACAAACCCATTATAACTTCAAACTCCATTTTAACCATGATAGATTCATCGAAAACACCCAACCTTTTTTCTGTTGACTGATAATATCCTTCTAATACGTGAGGGGGCCATGGAGTTTCATTTACTGTTCATTTATTTCAAATAATTCTGTCAGCGGTGCTGGAGGAGGTTCTTTTCCAAAATAATTATTAAAAATAAATGAAAACAGTAAATGAAAATCCACGGCCCCCCACACGTATTAGGAGGACACTATGAGTCACCAGAAAAAAGGTTGGGTGTTTTCGATGCATCTATCATGGTTAAAATCGAGTTCGAAGTTATAATGGGTTTGGATTCATTGAAATGAATATCACATATCTAAATACTGAGTCAAGCAACATTTAACATAAATAAACGAGTGGTTTTAGAGTTGTTAAAATGATTTATGAGAGCTGTGAAACCCACCAGTTGCGCTGGCTAAATGCTGGTATATTGCTAAGCGTCTGGTCACTGTTTGGGTAATAGTGGGCGTAGGATGGACGAGAGTAGGGCACGGAGGCACGCTTCTCGTCTTCGTAGCTCTTCTTGGCAGCTCTCTTCTCCGCTTTGGTCAGCTTTGACTCCTTCCGGTCGACCAGCAGAGACTCGTGGTGGAAAGGTGGCTGTTAAGACCAAAATGACAAAATGGATAATGTTGGGCAATTGAATAATGATTACTTAAGTAATCATTATTCAATTGCCCAACATTATCCATTTTGTCATTTTGGTCTTAACAGCCACCTTTCCACCACG